>PVJC01042737.1:0-14816 GCA_004026665.1 Murina feae
GGTTATGCTTAAATGCTCACACAAAAGTCCCTTGGCTGATCTGTTACCCCCCCCCAACGAATGGAATACTATGCTGCTGTAAAAAGGAAGGAGTTCTTAGCATTTGCAGGAGTATGGATGGAGCTGGAGAACATAATGCTAAGTGAAATAAGCCAGTCAATGAAAGAAAAATACCACAAGTCCTCACTCATCTATGGATAATAATAACCATTGTAAACTGGTGAACAAAAATAGATGCAGAGGCAGAGCAACATCAAACAGACTGTCAAATTACAGTCAAATGGTTTTCTTTTAAATTAATGAGTTTATAACATGATGATTGCCAATATGTTCATCCATTCAGAGATACTTCCAGGTGAATTTCTCACAATGAACATAGCCTAGAGATAGCATCAGTCACTTCTGGGAGCATGTGAGATAATGTTTATTTTGAGAATTTTTTTCTAGGGAAAGTGAGTGGAGGAAAGAAGGTAACCGGACCTTCTATCTGCGGAACTTGGTGGTCTGTCCAGCACTGCTAACAGGTAAACATTGTAACTGGGGAGCTGTATCTCACCAAGACTATGCGATTGGCCTGATAGGAAATGCTCCAGAACTGGGAAGTGGAATGAAAGCTGCCTAAAGGTACAAACTTCCAGTTATAAGTAAGTTCTGGGAATGCAATGTGCAGCATGGTGGCCATGGTTGACAATATTATATATTCTGAAGTTACTAACAACGTAGATGTAAAATTTCTCATCAGAAGAAAAAAAGTAACTCCGTGAGGTGATGGATATTAACTAAACTTATTGTGATGATCACTATGCAGCAGTGGCAGTGGCCAGTAGTAGCAATAAGAACTTGGGCAGATTGTCCTCAGTAGAGGATAGCTTTGTGCCTTCCACGTCCTGCTTCTTGACCCCTCTGAAACAAACTTAGTTTCTGCTAATTTTCAAGTATAGTCTTCTCGCTTCTCATTGATTCTGTGATCTTCAATATCCTTCCAATCAATTCTCCCTCTTTCCCACCCCCTAAAATAGCCAAAGTTGGTTTCTGTTGATCAGAGCCAAGAAACCTAATTGGCATGCTAATGTTCTGTGTCATTTGTCACTCCATGTCCCAAATTTTGTTGCACAACATTCATCTCCAGAACTCTCTCAACTGATAAAATCCAATAAAATAATGAGCCGTGCATGATGTTACACTGCTTTTATGTTAAACTGAGTATGCAATGAGAACAAAAAGGTTGTCTTTTTCAAGTTCCAAAAAAAACATGACTAATTATTCTTTTGCCTTTTTCCAGTTCATAAACTAGTAACCACAGAACACAACATCACTCAATCTATCCGTTACAGGTTCTCTTCCGTGCTCCCAAATGTCAGCAATCCCTAAAATCCCCACTTCCTCAAAACTCGCTGTAAGATCACTCTTTGCTCTGTTCAAAGAGACTGTTCTACAAAAGTTTCCTCTTTAAAAAAGTTTCCTCTTGCATAGCAATTAATAATAAATTATAATAAACTCAGCTTCCTTTCAGATGTATTTAAGTGGTGTTCTCTTCCTTTAAAAGAGCTAATTGAGAAATAAAATACTGCCAGTGGAATTCAAACTGTTCATAAGCTGCCAACCTTTGTTAATCTTCTATACTAAATGTATTTTATGGATAAATCATATAGTTAGTTAAAAAGTAGTCATCATGTTTTCTTGATCACACTACATGCAAAATATTGGAATTTTCTTAGAAAAAAAACCCAAAAGACTAGTTTCCCAGCTGGTGTGGCTCAGTGCTTTAGTGCCCACCTATGAACCAAGAGGTCACAGTTCTATTCCTACAGGGCACATGCCCAAGTTGTAGACTTGATTCCTGGTGCAGGAGGAAACCAATCAATGATTCTCTCTCATCACTGATGTTTCCATCTCTGTCTCCCTCTCCCTTCCTTTCTGAAATCAATAAAAATATATATTCTTCTAAAAAGACGAATTACTAGCTATTTGGTCTGGTGACATATAAATGATAATGATGCTGAAGAAACATTTATAAAGAGATATAATATATGCCAGAATAATACACTTATTGAAGCATTTCTTCATAAGAAGCAACCAAAAGTTATGAAAAAATATCCATAGTGGCTTCTAATATACTTTGAAGAAAAATATCTTAAATATCATAAACTTTTCAAAATACCTCAAATGCACTTCCAGCTTCAGCCTAGGAGGTACAAAGTGGGAAAGAATTTCCTCCCACCCCAACAACAAACCAGGTAATCTACAAAAACATAACTTTTCTTGAATACATAGGAAGCAGAAGTTTCAGAGCAAACAATCTGAAACCTAAGGAAAGATAGGTATCTCCAGGAAACATGGGGCGCTAGTCCTGTCACTTGTAGCAGACCATGGGAGGAAGATAGTTGCTATAGAAGTAGAAGGAGAAAGAGAGCCTGGAACAGAATAAATATTTGAAAAATAATAGCTGAGAATTTTCCAAATATAAAACACACATAACTACCGATTACAGAATCTCTGAGAAACAAGAAGATAGAGAGAAAAAGCTTAAAATCAGAGAAAGAGGACACATACACGTAAAAACAAATAAAAGAATAACAGCAGCCTTCTCATGAGAAATTACGTAAGCCAAAAGACAATGGAGTGATATCTTTAATGTACTAAAAGAAAACAATGCAAAGATAACCATATTTCGTTATGAAGATTTTTCCAGAGCCATTAGTTATTTGCCAGCAGTTATTTATAGCACATGGCTTTTCTTTTCTTTTTTAATACTCACCTGAGCATATTTTTTCATTGATTTTTAGGGAGAGTGGAAGAGAGATGGGAAGACAGAGAAAAACATCCATGTGAAAGAAATATATCAATCAACCAGGGTCTGGGCCAGGGAAGAGCCTGCAACCAAAGTAAGTGACCTTGGCTGGAATAGAACCCAGGACCCTTTGGTCCGTAGGCCAATGCTCTATCCACTGAGCAAAACCACTAGGGCACATAAGACTTTCCAGGCATCATTTTTTGAAATGGTCTGTATTATATCTGTTGTACTAAAGAATTTGTAGATTGGAATCTTCCAAGTTAAAAAAATTATGTGAAGAGTATATGATGACGTTTAGACTAATTTAAAACAATGTAGACTTCTTAGGTCATTATTTGATGCTTCAGGTTCTATATGAAAAAATAATGATGGAAAACTTCTCTAACCTAATGAAGGAAATAGACATACAAGTCCAGGAATCACAGAGTCCCAAATAAGATAAACCCAAAGAGGCCCACACCAAGTCAAATAACATTTAAAACACCAAAGGTTAAAGATAAAGAGAGAATCTTAAAAGCAGCAAGAAAAAAAGCAGTTAGCTACTTAACAAGGGAGCTCCCATAAGATTGTTGGCTGATTTCTCAACAGAAACTTTGCAGGCTAAAAGGGAGTAGCAAGAAATAGTCAAAGTGATGAAAAACAAGGATCTACAACCAAGATTATTTTACTAAGCAAGGCTATCTTTTAGTGAGAAAAAGCTTCCCAGACAAGAAAAAAAAAAAGAGTTCATCACCACTAAACCAGTATTATATGAAATGTTAAAGGGCCTTCTTTAAGAAAAAGAAGAAAAAAAAGATAAAAACATAAAAAACAAAATGGTAATAAATACATATGTATCAACAATTGAATCTAAAAAAAAACAAAAGAAAGGAATAAGTGGAATAGAAACAGATTCATAGATACAGAGAACATTTGGACAATTGCCAGATGGGAGGGTGGTTGGGAAATGGGTGAAAAAGGTGAAGCTATTAAGAAGTACAAATTCGCTGTTACAGAATAGTCATGGTGGTATAAAATTTAGCATAGAAATATAATCAATAATATTCTAATAACTATCTGTGGTGTCAGCTGGGTGTGAGATTTATCAGTATGATTGCTTAGCAAGTTATGTAATGTCTGATCACTAGGATGTACACCTGAAACTAACTTAATAATGTATGACAACTGAATTGAAAAATAAAAATGACTTAAAATGATTAAATAAAATTTAAAAAAATGTTAAATGCATTAATCTCAGTGATTAATAGTCCAGTGATTGGAGTCAGAAACATGTGTTTTCAAACTCTGGGTCCACCATTCAATTGCTGCAAAGCTGAGCAGAACATTAAACTCTGACTCTCTATAATACAGGATTAATAAAACCCCCTTAAGTGGTTGTTGTAAAGATTAAATGAGATATATGTCAAGTGCCTAACAACAATAAGCTTTCAATAAATGGCAGTTTTTATGATTAATGTTTATTATTTTATTGTCCCAATGATGAATATTTACACTTAACTCAAGATATCAAAAACAAACAAATTCATTTTAGATGCTGATTTTCTACTATTCTGTTAATTTTTCCCAGAGGAATTAGTCTTAATAGATTTTCATACAAGACTAGAGTTATTTTCACACCCCTCCCCCTGCAATTGAAATCAAAGAGCCAACCTGACTCTCATAAGGTTTTGAGTGCAAGTGGCCTTGTGGGCACTGCCATAGGGATAACTCACTGTTATGTCATTTGTCACTGTTACCCAAAATAATATTCATTGTTTGCAAGGTCTTTTGAATCCCATCCATAAAAGATACAAACGGATCCCAAGTGTTTTTTAATAAAGCAATCCCAAATGTAATAATAAATTTCATCTGAAAAGTCAATACTTTTAGTTTGCATTTGTAATTCTATTGTTAAGATGTTGTTTTGTTGGTATGCACAAGCAATATTGATATAAATAACCTCTAATCTCATACTACAATACATAGTTTTTCTTTTAATTTAATAAGTCATAGGGATCTATAGTATGTATATGAAAAATATAAATCATTTAAAATCTCTCATATTTACACTATGTTGTAAAATATCATTATGATGTTACATATAAGTTTGTATTTTATTCCTGGTTGTACTTTTATAATTTTCAGGAATCAAGTTTCTTCAGTATCCTGTAAATGCCATATAAATAACTACCATAATATTTTCAATTTTGTCTGCATTATAGTTATTCAACAAGCATTCAGTAATACCCACCACCTACTCCATGCAAGACACCGTGCTTGGTGTCAGATAGAACTAACAACACATTATTAAAGCAGTCTACATATAGGCTACTTTTATTTTTCCAGTTACCTTTGAGTTTATTTAAACTGAGAGGAAAAGGTCATAATGTTTTTGTGCAATACATACTTGAATCTTTAAATAACAGTTGTGACAAATAACAGAAGGAATTAAGGAACACTATACTTGTGATCAATACAAAACACCACCAACATTTTTTGACCTGCACTAAGAGAATCAAAGCCAAACAATGCACATTAACTAAGAACTTAATTTAATAGAGGCTTTAAAAAAACTAATTTTTAAAGCTATTTTTGCTCTTATTTACTTCTATAATGAAGCAGGTACTCTTCTTTATGAACAAAATGGTGATTTGCAGCAAATGATAAATGACTAAATAATAAAGAAGATGGCGTATGGTGTGCATTAGATAATTTGCCAGAGGTCATGTTTTACAGATTCTAAGGGCTTGAGGGTAATATGCTCAGTGATTCTATTGTGACACCACTTTTCTGACTATTGAAATGAGTGGTGCTTATGCTACAAAGAAATATGAAATCTTTTACTGAAATTATACAGTCACTTTTTTAAGGGGGTGGAGAAAGCATGCCACTACCTGCTTTTCTCATGGACATCAGTAAGAGATGACTGAATTTAGTTAACTCCAGTCCAAGCCCTTTATTTTATAAAGTTGTTGGACTGTAGAGAGACTATAACTAACCATGGCCTCATAAACATTTCCTGAAATGAGCAGAATCAGAAACTTCATATCTAGGGCCTCAACACCATACTTTTTACACCTTTGTTGTTAATCCTGATGATCAAACAGAGATGGAAACTGAGAGTCTGGAAGAAAATACCATATCTACACGGGCTTGCATTCAGACAGATCTGAGTTCCACACCCTTCTGTTGCTCGCTATTATGTGACCTTGGCAAGTTCTTTACCTCTTAAAATCTTGGTATTTCTTCACATATAAAATGAGGATAATGCTTGCCCTATGGGGTTTATGTGAGGCTTGAGTGAAATACATTAACTGCATTGCACAGTGCTTGATATGTGACAAGTGCTTATAAATGATAGCATTTAATTGCTTAACTTCTTTGCAACTGCTCTGATGCTGTTAATTTTGCTGCCACCACCTCGCCCCCCCAGTCATGACTGTCTCCTCTCATAGTCTCCAGCAGGCCCCTTTCTACCTTCCTGCTTATCCTGCTACCTCCCTGACTTCTCCTCCCGCACTGGCTTCTCTGCCTCTGCCCCCCTTCAAAAGGTGACACTTCCCAGGATTCAGTCCTCCACACTATTAACTGTATTTTTCTAGATTTATTTTATTTCCCATGATGTCAATAACATCTATTTGACAAGACCCTGAAATTCCTTTGACTCTACTATATCTTGAGTTCCAGAAAAGCATTTCAAACTGTAATTAGTTTAACAAAAATTTCCAAAGTTTATCTTCTTCACAATAATTCCATATAAAAATACTCAAATTTCAAACAAAGCAACAGTCTAAGTAGTTACTGGCCAGGATGTCCATGATACAGACTTCAATGCAGTCCCATGGGAATTGTTAATGCACCATAGTGGTATCCTATCTAATAAAAGAGTGATATGCAAATTAGATGTCACTCCATCACAAAGATGACCGCCCCCATAGCCACAAGATGCCCGCCTTCATAGCCACAAGATGGCAGCGCCCATAGCCACATCCTATCTAATAAAAGAGTAATATGATGATTAGGCATCACTGAAGTGGTCAGACCTGTTAGCCAGGCAGGTGGCAGGAGAGGCGGGGGGCACAAGGGGCAAAACAGGCAATCAGAGGGGGCTGGGGGTCCCCTTCCCAGGCAAGCGGCATTCGCCAGAGGCCTCAGGCATGGGCAAGGGCAGAGCAGGTGATTAGAGGGGGCAGGGGCAGAGCCAGTGATCAGAGGGGTATGAGGATGCCCTACCCAGGCATAAGGCTGGGCCAGAGGCCTCAGGCCTGGGCAGGGCCAAATCTGGAGATCGCAGGGGCCTGGGCTCCGCAGAGCCAGTGATCAGAGGGGTCTGGGCACTGGTGGAGCTGGCAAGTCAGGGGTCTGGGGGTCCCCTGCCCAGGCCTGCAGCCTTGGCCAGAGGCTGCAGTGGGGCATGGCAGAGCTGGTGATTACAGGGGCTTGGGGGTCTCTTGCCCAGGCCTGCAGCCTTGGCCAGAGACTGCAGTGGGGCATGGCAGAGCTGGTGATTACAGGGGCTTGGGGGTCTCTTGCCCAGGCCTGCAGCCTTGGCCAGAGACTGCAGTGGGGCAAAGGCAGAACCAGTGATGGAAGGGGGCAGGGTCAGAGCTGGTGATCTCAGAGGCCTGGGCTCTGTGAAGCCAGAGATCAGAGGGGATTGGGGGTCCCCTGCCCAGGCCTGCAGCCTCAGCCAGAGGTTTCAGGCCTGGGTAGGGGTGGAGCTAGGGTTGGAGGGGTGGGCTGAAGCCAGTGATCAGGGTGAACTACAGAGGAAACACATTTTCTTACAACTCATTGGCTAAGCTCCCTGTATGCCACTGGTAATATTCTTAGTAACTTGGGTAATAAGAATCCCTAAAGGTGATCTAGGGTTTTTCCACCACACTCTAGAGAAAAAAATGAAGGTCCACTACTGGAGGGCTAAGAAATGTCATATCCTTCCCTAGCCTGTTTGGCTCAGTGCATAATGCCTCAGCCTGCTGACTGCAGGGTCTGGGTTCAATTCTGACCAAGGGCATGTACCTAGGTTGCAGGCTCCTCCCTGGCTATATTTCCAGCTATATTTCCTTGAGCAAGTTAGTTATCTGCCTATACACCCATTTCCTCTAAACATTATTGTGAGGATTAACTAAGAAAAATATAAATTGCTTAACATAATGCCAGCTATGCCCCACATGCTCAGTAATGTTTGTGGAAGTTGATATGGTCATGGAAATTTTTGCCTCCCTGATACACAGAACAGCTAATCTAGAGAAATTGGGCTACTCTACCTAACAAGTTTGTTTCTGCTTCATTTTAAATATCTCTACAGCCTTTTCTGGGAAATAAGTATCTATTTGGCCATTCTGTCCAGGCCTCCAGTTCAAGCATACCACCTTGTCCAAATCCAGGGAGTGTCTTTCCATGGCAGCCGTAGGTGCGGTGCTCCTGGAGTTGCGCAGTATGTGCAGGCTATGTGCTTGCATATAGCAGCTCTGTTTCAGCTTTTGATTTTAACAGAGACTACAATGACCATAAGCCACAACTCCTTTACTCTTTAAACCCCCCCTGATCTTACAGTGAGCAATAATTCATGCAACGTCAGAATAGCAAATATAGATTCAACATTTTGTGGACTGTGTTTTCTTTTAAAGATAAGCATCAAATAAGTTTTCAGAAAGTAGATGAAATACTTGTTAATAAAGTATTGGATTTTTTTCTTAGGATTGATTAGGACTTTCAATCTTAGTAGTATGCCTTTTTATCGAGAGTGGATACTAAATTTATGGGAAGGTGGTTGAACACCTAAAAGTATTAATGTCACCAATTATATATCAGGCTTAATACTAACAGGAAAACCCCAAGCAGCGAGCTATGTTGAAAATACAAAATGAAAATGCATCTGCATTTTTAAACAACAATACAAAAATAATAAAGTTTACCCTGAGAAACTTTACTTGTTAAAACAAAAATGGCGGTCAATTTTGGAAACACATGTCATAAATCAGCTTCAGGTCTCAGAGGATTTCTAGCTAAATATGTCTTCAAAGGAGTATGAAATTCTGGAGGTGACTGTATGATGTGATATTCAAGATATGTAATTATTTTGCAGTTTCCTTTGTATATGTATAAGTAAAGGATTAAATATGCAGTATAATTACTCATATAACAATGTTTAACATAGCCTTGTCTCAGTAGTCCTTATTATTTATCCTCATAATCATTACTATAGACCTCTATCAAAACTGGCATCGGTGAGATAGAGATAGTTCTGAAAGTAAACGCTGCAATCTGTATTTGTGCCAGATTTTTTTTTTTTTTTTTTTTTTTTGGAGTGGGGAGGTGGTAATTGGGAGACAGAAAGAAAGGAGTGAGGAACATACTCAGCTATAAGCCTCTTTTAAAGCATTATTTTTGTTCATATGAGCAAAAATATGAAAAGGAGCAAATAACTTGAATCAATTTATCCCTCAGAATCAAAACCTGAGTCTTCTAAAAGAACTTAGTATCCTGCTTACATTTGTCTTTTTTACTTTGCAACGCTTTTATCACCACCTAGGGGCAAGTCAAACAAGCAAGAAGCTCCTTTTTCACCACTAAGTCATTCCTAAATTATGTGCTATCTGAATCATGAAGACATTTATGATTTCAAACAATTGCTTGGCTTTTTTTTTCCCAATAAAAGTCAATCTTTTATTATGTATTTCTTCTTCATCTCAAATATGATTTTAAAATATAAACTGATTTTTATAATACATGAATATCATCTTTTAGTTTTATATTTGTGTCTTTTCTTATATGTCAACTTGTCAAAAACTTTTGCATTTACTTTGAGCAAATTTCTGCGTAAAAGAATAAGTCTAACTTTTATAACTATTCATCACAGTCCTTTAAATTAACTACTACACAGACATTTGCAAAGTGTGCAATACAGTAACTTTAGATTATATACAATAAAATATTAAATCACACTAAAAACTTCTTTTACTAAAGTTATTTAAAAGAAATCTAATTTTAAATAACAAAAACAAAATTATTGTTTTCAGGATAAATATCAAAATTTTTCAGTTTTTACCTCATGATACCTATAGTAAAAGACTTATAATAACAGATCAATATAAATTGAAAATAGACTAGATTTGTAAGTTATGACAGTATTAATACAATTTCAAATCATTTGTCAACCAAACTATTATAAAATACAAATAGTACAAAACAAATATTAACATACTACACTTAGAAAAACTATGGTATTTTTGTAAAATTCCAATTTTGGTGAGTGCTAAAGCAATTTCATAATACACATGAGCAAAGTCTGCTCTGCAAATGCCAATTTATAAATAAGCACAGTTTTAAAAACTTTAAACTAAGCAGCCCTTCCTCTATCTCTTTTATTAGCTAAGGTGAAAATAGCTTTTCACATAGTTAGAGTAGTTACATTTTGAGGATTTTTGGTGGCACTGTGCTCAATATTTATTAATATTTTATCAACAGATTGCAAAAGTGGAGAGGCTAAACAAAATACTGTGAATGTAACTGTCATATTACAACTAAGCCACTTGTTTTCAATTCTTCCATCATAATAAATGCATTGGAAAATGTACACAAAAGGATAAGGTATTCTATTTTGGTTGGATTTCCAAAAAAAATTCTTATTTTTCGACAGTGTTTTAATTAAACTTTTAATAGAATTTTTAAAATTATTAACCAAGAGTTCCCTATGAGCATGATATTTCTCTTCTCAGTAAATACAAAACCTGAGCACTCAAAAGAAGAAACAAGTTCAAAGTCATAACCCAAAATAAAAGACACAGTTAGACATAAAATTTAGCATGTCTATCCATGTGCCCTGTGGATATATGTACATTTTCAACATAGATATATACAGTAAAAAATTTCCAGATGTCAATTTCCTACAAGGTGCTGTCTTCTGCAGATCTCCAGTCCACCGATTTCTCTGGCTCAGCTCTTAAAGCCAACATTTTACATTTTGAGAGTATTTTTAAATACTTCCTCATGCTCCATTGTAAGTGCTGAAAAGACCAGACCCACTATCTTGGGAGATGACCGCCGAGAGTGAAACTGCTTTGATGGGAAAGAAGTATCAACCACTAAGGAGGAGGCTTGCTAGAAAATAAGCAAGTACTCAGAGGAGGAAAATCTGTTCATTGTTTTTTTAGAGAAAACTAGAAAAACACAAGAATAAAACTAAATACTCTACAATGATATTATTGTTAGGTTGCATTATTATAGCCAAGCTCTAAGCAAAAGACATTAATGCAATCTATTTGTCAATAGCCCACAACAAGTCAAGTAGAGAATTTGAGACTAAGCATTTAACAATTGTTATGAGAATGTGACAGAGCAATTTTATATTTATTGGATGTAATAACAAAAAAACAGACTTATAGTTTGTCTTTTGATAATTTAATTTTTCCATTAATTCATTTTTATTGTATTTTACAAAAATAATGGTATATGACAGTTTAGAGTTATTTAAAATAGTTCTTAATTATAATAGTGTAAAAAGACAGAAGACTAAAATAAAATTATATATGAAAGAGGAGACATTACAAATGACACCACAGAAATACAAAGGATCATAAGAAGTCACTAAAAACAACTACACACCAACAAATTGGACAATCTAGAAGAAATGGATATATGCTTAGGAACATTCAATCTACCAAGACTGTTTTATGAATAAATAAAAAATATGCACAGAACAATAACAACTAAGGAGATTGAAGCAATTAGTCAAAAACCTCCTAACAAAGAAAAGCCCAGACCAGGTGGTTTTATTTAAAGAAGAATTAATTTCAAGCCTTCTCACACTCTTCCCAGAAATTGAAGAGTAGAAAACACTTCAAAACTCATTTTAAGAGGCTGGCATTACCCTTATACCAAAAATAGATAAGAATGGTACAGAAAAAGAAAATTACAAGCCAATATTCCTAATTTAAGCAAAATACTACCAGACTGAATTCAATAGCATATTAAAAAGATTATACACCATGATCAAGTGGGATTTATCTCTGGAGTGCAAGGATGGTTCAGCATAATGTGATACACCACATTAATAGAATAAAAAATTAAAATTATATGATCCCCTCAGTAGATGAAGAAAAAACACTTGAAAAAACTCATCACCATATTTAATACATAAATTGGATATAGAAGAAACATACCTTGACATAATGAAGGCTCTATATGACAAACCCGCAGATAACCTTATACTCAATAGTAAAAAAGCTGAGAGCTTTTGCTCTAAAATCAGGAACAAGACAAGGATGCACTCTTTCACCACTCCTATTCAACATAGTCTGGAATTCCTATTTAGAGCAATTAGTCAAGGAAGAAAAGAGGGGGCATTCAAAAAATGAAAGGATGAACTAAAATTCTTATTTGCAGATGACATAATTTTATATATTAAAAACCCTAAAGACTCAATAAATTAAAAAAACTGTCAGAACTAATAAATGAAGTCTGTAAAGTGGCAGAATACAAAATGAATATACAAAAATCAGTTGCATTTTATACACTAATTATGAACTATCTGAAAAAGAAACGAAAACAACCCCGTTTACAACAGCATAAAAATAATGAAATACTTAGAAATAGGTGTAAACAAGGAAATGAAATATCTGTACACTAAAAACTGTAAGACATTGGTAAAAGAAAGTAAAGAAGACACACAAAAATGAAGAAATATCCTGGGTTCATGGGTCAGAAAAATTAATATTGTTTAAATGTCCATAATGCACAAAGATTCAATGCAATCTCTATCAAAATTTCAATAGTGTTTTTTATAAAAATTGAAAAAAAATTCTAAAACCTGAGTGGATCCACAAAAGAGTCAAAAATAGCCAAAACAATCTTGAGAAAGAAGGAGCAAAGCTAGAGTCATTACACTTCCTGATTTCAGAGTTATAGTAGTCAAAATAGTATGATACCAGTGTAAAATGGAACAAAATACAGAACCCAGAAATATATCCATGTATATAAGGTCAACTGTATTGCATAATTACCCTTTCCCCACTAATTGCCAATGCTATCTTAGACATAAATCCAGCTTTCGTGTATGTGTGTTGTGTAGGTCCCATCGAGGAAAATAATTTGGTCAAATAGTCATTAATGAGGGGAAAACTTAGCTAAGGACAGCATTAAAACAGAGATGTGGCGGCGTCCAGCAAAGTCTTTTCCATCCCGATCACAGAAGGGAGAAGAGATTTAGTCCTATTGGATCCCACTGAGAGCTAGAGTCATGGAGGAAGGCGGTAGAAGCTGTAGCTGTAGAGAAACAGAGCTGCTGCCCTATAAACAGACGTCATTTCCTCCCACCCTTTGATTCCCTGCAGGTGCTGCCCATCAGTCAATCCCAAGCTTCAGGCACAGTTTAGGGAGGCTGCTGAGGCAATCTGCAGACTTAAGTTTCCTAAAAAGCACAGGGCAAAGTAGAGTTGAATGGAGGCTGGAGAGTGGGAGTAGAGGGTCACAAGCACAGCCCACCCTTATGCCACTCAGCATCTATTCTCGGCCTTGGCTCGATAAAGAAACCCTCATCCTGCAGCAGGAAATCCCCATAATCCCATTCGTCCTGATAGCATCAAGGAGTAATGTTTATTCAATTACACACCCACTTGGACTCTACCTTAAAACATTAGCCTCCGCCTCTTTTCTTCATAAATTACCATTTAATGTAAGATGTGCGGGGCAGTTTGGGTTCCTGCTCTATTATCTAATCACCAGGCTAGAGTTGACAACCATACTTCTTCCTTCTACCACCTATTCGCTCGGTTACCACTTTGTGACCTAACTTCATTCTCCCAGAATCTGAGCCCTTAATAAGGGCAAGTAGCCTTGCCTTTAACAAGTTGCCACAGTTTTCCATTGAGAGACATCACTGGAGATTGCAATGATTAGAGGTGCCAGCTAGAGAATGCCCACACTTCTCTCACTGGTTACTGCTGTTGTGGATAAAATCTCTTAATATTCATAGTTTAGGTTTTGTATTTAGCCAAAATATTAAATTCTCATCAATTAACTCTCCTGGGTTTTTTTTGTATAAACAGCCTTTTCTTCTATCAATGGAGACTTTTTATCTCTGCCTTTCATGTATATCTATATATCTATATCTATATTATTTCTTTTTTTGCACTTAACAGACATCAAGGGCAATATGGAGCATTATGAGTGAGACTGATATCCTTTCCCAGCTCCTGACTTTAAAAGGAACTTTATAATGTTTCCCAGGTAAGGATGAGGTTTGCTCTAGCCATTCCTATCTGCACTGAGACTTGAATCCTCTTGCTAAAACCCTTTGTCAGAAATGAATATTGAATTGTATCACATGTTTGAGGCATTTATCAAGATGATTCTATGATTATTTAATCTTTCAATTCATAAAAGTTTCATTAGATTTTGTCTGTCTTGTTCATGCTTTAACCCCAAGACCTAGAATGGTATCTTTGTCATTATAGGTGCTTTAGAAATAAATATATAAATATTAATAAACATTAATAAATCAATAAAAATGTTTAATTACATTGCTGGTACTCTAATGGTGACTCATATTTGCATTCTAAACATAAATCTTAATTATTTATGTTATTTTTTAATATATTGCTGGTTTTAATTAAACATTTTTAATTTAAAGTTTTGATATCCATGTCCATAAGTGAAATTGTACAGTTTTCTTTTAGGAGCTATTCTTAATCTAATTTTGATAATGTTGTGCTATCTGTATAGAATAAGGTGGAAAGTATTTCAGCTTTCTCTGGAAGTTTCTTTTTTTATTATTATTATTACATAAAGTTTTACAAAGATTAGTACATATATCTCTTTTTTTTCCTGCCCTTCCCCCAGCCTCCCCTACCCCCCAGGGTTTTGTGTCCATTAGTTATGCTTAAATGCATGCACCAAATGGAAGTTTCTTTAACATAAGAATTATCTTTTCCTTGATGGACTGGTTGAACTCACTCAAACTGTCTTTATCATTTTCTTCGATCATTGTTAGTCTGTTTACGTTTTCTTTTTTTTTCTTTTCTTAATCTTTATTGTTCAG
>PVJC01042738.1:0-14807 GCA_004026665.1 Murina feae
TTTTTTTTACAATCAGAGTTGGTACATATAAGCCCTCTACTGCCACTTTCAAAACCTGCCTGCTAAAACCACTCGGAGGGCTCAGAAACAGAGATTTGGGAAGGAGGGAGGAGGGGGAAGGGATTCTGTGTTCTTAAGTCCATCAAAATACTAATTCAGAACCTAAATTTTGGAGCCATGATAGAGACTGCAGCCTTGGATCCCTGAGGTTGGTCCTTGCGGATGTATTTGGGGAAGGGGCGTGCGGGGTGGTTGGGAAGGACAAGGAGGAGAAACAGATAGGAAGGGCCTTCATGGACGGCCAGTCCTATAGGGGAAGCTGAGGTTCCGGAATGCAAATTGCCTGGGGGGGACGTCCGACGTGACCTTTACACCCTTAACTGAGACATGGCATCCGCATCTTCCCTGGCCCTTCGCTGGGAACTCCAAAAAGGCAGCTGAGGATAGACCAGTGGCGTCTGTAACCACTGGAACAACCCACAGTCTCCTCCTCGGAGGGCCGACGGGGGAGGAGGCTTTTGAGTGAGAGAAGGGAGGCTGGGGGAAGGGGAGTCGGAGGGGGGAGTGGAAGAGGCAGCCTCGCCCAGGGCTGATTGGCTCCCGAGGCCAGCCCTCGCCAAGCGGTTTATAAGAGTTGGGGGCGTCCGGGCGTCCAGCCCGCTCGCCCGCGCGCCCGGAGCAGCGCCCGGCTCTGAGCGCCCGCCGTCGAGGCCCGCCTGGCCCCGCGCCGGCTCCGCGCCGCGGTTGGAATTGGCCGCGGGCAACCGAGCGAGGGAAGGAGCGGGGAGGAGGCGAGCGCCCGGAGAGCGGGCGGAGCGCCATGCGCCGCGCCAGCCGCGACTACACCAAGTACCTGCGCGGCCCCGAGGAGATGGGCAGCGGCGGCTCCAGCGCCCCGCACGAGGGCCCCCTGCACGCCCCGCCGCCGCCCGCGCCGCCCAGCCCGCACCAGCCCGCCGCCGCCTCCCGGTTCATGTTCGTGGCCCTGCTGGGGCTGGGGCTGGGCCAGGTCGTCTGCAGCGTCGCCCTGTTCCTCTACTTCCGAGCGCAGGTGAGTGCTCGCCTCCCCAGCGGGCGCGGGCCGGGCGCACCCACCGGGTTTCCCCCTCCCGCAGCGGTGGGAAACTGAGGCTGCACGGCTCGGCTCACCAGCTCTGGCGGATTCCGGACGGGAAAGTGACTGGAGAGGGAAGGTCCGGGTCGGGGGCAGCCTGGCGCGGGGCCGCGCGCGCTGGCACAGGTCTCCGCGCATCACCCGGCCTCGCAGCGCGCGGAGGCAGAGCCCGCCCGGCCTCCTGGTGCTTTTGAATTTCCCCCGGCGAGACCGCATTGGTCGCGCACCTCTTGTGCAGATTATTACACTTTCCATTCCTTCCAGTTCTCACTGGGAGCTAAGGCTTGATTTATGCCCGGTTAGGGGGAAACGGGCGCCTTCCCTTAAGCACGGGCCCTTCTTCCCTTCCCCGCCCACCGGAGGGTCCGGGTGCCTGGGGCCAGCTGCTGGGCAGGTACGGTTTGCTCCGGTCCGCGGCGCCAGTGCTGGAGCCCCGGGTGGGGATGCCCACGTTGCTAGAAGGGCCTAGTGACAGTGCGACCAGAGAAACCTGGGCACGCTCACGTGGGCTGGGAGAAGAGGGGAGTGCCCAGGCGCCTTCCCACCAAGGTGAGCAGAGGAGGGAGGCAAGGGGTGTGTGATGGTGGCGAGGTTCTCACCCCTGACAGCCTCACGACAGTCTAGCAAACAACCAACTTTTTTACCAGATGAGGACGACAGTTTGGAACTGCAGAGATAGAAAGGAAGGGGTAACTGTGTAATATTATGCTTTCTGGTGGTTTATGCTCTGGTGTTTTCTTGGAAATTGCAGTGCAGTTGGTTGGATTCATTCAAATACTCTTGTCTGGTGCTGTGAACTCTTTCTCAGAGGAAGTGGAGGGCTGACTGTGCATTTTTTTTTGTTTTATGGGAAAAGAGAGTTGGGTTTGGACTTCATTGGTTTTCAGATTCAAAGGTGATTACTAAACCCAATGGGATGCATCAAAACATGTAAAATGCCTGTGTTGTTTGGGTTTTTGACACGTGGCAGAGTCTTGAATTCCATTACCTGACATCGTAGGCTTTTTGTTAAGCTTTCATTATCCACTAGTTTGCGTTTTGCAGAACTAGTTTGATTACCTGCTAAAACAAAGGTAGAAATAATATGTGCAATACTTTAGAAAATTTGTATTTGTGTAGTAATAAAAGTAATCTATTGCAAAAATTTTTTTCTAAAAACAACTTTGAGTGATTTACTTGCAACACAAATACATTTGAAAGTAAGGAAATGTTTTTCTTTCATTGGAGTATGCTGCAGTCAAGAATGGGTGGTTTTCCCTGGCCAGTTTGGCTCAGTGGGTAGAGCATGGGCCTGCCATCCGGTCAAGGCCCATGCTCTAGATTCTGGTCAAGGCCAGTACCTCGGTTGCAGCCCTGGTCCGGGCACGTGCTGGAGGCAACCAATCGATGTGTTTCTTTCACATCGATATTTTTCTCTGTCTTTCCCTTTCTCTTCCACTTTCTAAAAATCAATGGAAAAATATCCTAAGGTGAGGATATAAAAAAAAAAAAAGAAAAAAAAAGAATGAGTGGTTTAAATTTATTTTCCCATCTAGCATATTGTCCCTCCCCCCATTGAAAGCTTGTGTATGGAGTGCCTGCATTGCACACGGCACTATTAAGTTCTATGAAATGAGTTTAGAATCATTTATTCAACATAGAATGTCCACTGACTATGTGCATGGCATGGTTGCCAGTAATGGAAAAGCTTGTAATAAAATACTTAAAAATTTTTTAAAAATATATTTAATTGATTTTTTTACAGAGAGGAAGAGAGAGAGATGGAGAGTTAAAAACATCGATGAGAGATGCACATTGATCAGCTGCCTCCTGCACACCCCCTACTGGGGATGTGCCCGCAACCAAGGTACATGCCCTTGACCAGAATCAAACCTGGCACCTTTCAGTCTGCAGGCTGATGCTCTATCCACTGAGCCAAATCGGTTAGGGCAAAATACTTAAAATTCTTAGTCAAACAAGAGGCCAGCATTCAGAAAGGGGCCAGAGGAGGCCCTAGTTCTCTGCCTGATATCTTCTCTAGCATCTGTGGTTCAGGACATCTTCACAGCAGTAACAGCGAAGTGAGCGTTCAGCATCGGAAGAGCAGTTGGGAGTAAATGAGTTCTAGGGACCAGGAGCAGCTTAGTTTGGCAGGAACCTTGGAAGTTGGGTAGCTACATAGGAAAGAATGACCTGCTGGGCTCTTGTTACAGTTCAGCTTCTTGGTAGGATTTCTCAATACTGATGGTCTGGTATGATGAGGGGTATTGCCTTCTCACCATCACCTATCATCATTTGGCAGTCTTGATGTCACATGATAACAGTGAAGCCCTTTTCCAAAGTAAACGTATAAGTCAGCCTAGCTAGGAAATTTTTGTTTGGAGATGTAACGGAATGATATTTCTCGGTATGATTTTCCTAAATGGCATGAAAATTAGTTTTCTCTAAGACTTATGCAAAATATACTAGCCATTACTCTGAAGCCAGTTTTGTACTGCATTTTAAAAGGTCACCTCCTTCAGTAAAAAAGTAATATGAGGAGGAGTGTGCTCATAAGAACACAGCACTAGGTCTGGTTGCATTTTATTGAGAATGAGATCTAAGTTTGAGATCTAGAGGATGCCTGATAATTAGGGGTAGATTTTGAAGTCCTTACAAATGAAACGATGTCTGGAGTTTGTTTCAGAATAATGGGAGAGAGCGTGGGGGAAGGGAAGTGGTTATTTAGAGATGAAACAAGGTTGGCCATGCCTTGGCAATTTTTGAAGCTCACGATGGGCATGTGGGTATTCAATCTACAATTTGTCCCACATTTACATCTGTTGGAGGCCTTTTTCAAAGTTTTAGCTAAGAGAATAGACTCATTTTGACCTTACTGATTTAATATTTTCACTTATGTTAGCTCTTTGGATTAGAACTTGGTACCAAATAAGAGATAGTTTTTTGATTCCCACTAAAGTTGTAGATCAACTGCTTGGGGTTTGTATTTGAATTAGAATTAGAATTAGAATTAATTAGAATGAAATCATCTGATATCAAATAACATTGCACTTTACAGTAAAAAAAAACAAACGTACGTGAGAAAAAGGTGCCAATTTTATTGTTTTTATTTAAAGGGGAGAGGAGAAGCCATACCAAAAAAAAGTTTAATTTAGTTTTAAATGCATTTAGAAGAATGCTAAAAATAGTGTAAAAATTACGGTGACTTAAGATTTTTTTTCCCTTCTCGCCCGGCTGGTGTGGCTCAGTGGTTGAAGGTCCACCATGAATCAAGAAGTCGCTGGTTCAATTCCTGGCATATGCCTGGGTTGTAGGCTCAATTCTCAGGAGGGGTATGCAGGATGCAGCTTATCGATGTTTCTATTCCTCTATCTTTCTTTTCTCCTCCTCTCTCTCAAATCAACAAAAACATATTTAAAAAATTAAAAAAAATATTTCTTCTTAACTCATGTTTGAGTGGTTAAAAATGAATCAATCTCCTTAACGTTTGCAGATCACCAGTGTTTAAATGAAGAAAAACCGGCACTAGATGCGGTGTAGATTGGCTCTCCCCCCACCGACTTTGCCAAAGAAAAAATAGCATGTGGTTTGTGCCGTGTACTTACCACATAGTATTCATACTTCGGGTTAAAAAAACACACCAACACAACACCTTCTAAAAAGTTGCTTATAAATGTATGTGCACTTTCCAAAAACACCCCTACAACCATATTCAAAGTTTAGAGATAAGCTTTTCAGAAAACTCAATCTCTGTTGCCCTTTTAAGTCCTTTCCCCAAACCCCCAATAGGCACGCCAACCTCTGGCTGAGTGCTACCCAAACAGGAGAGCAGTCCTACTGAAAATCTGATGTAGAGGTGTGCAGGCTGCCTGTTTGTAAAAACAGATAACGAAATAGTACAAATGTCAAGCATCCTGCCTCATTTAACCCTTTAAATGATTAAATTTCAGGGAAGTTTTTTTTTTTTTTTTATAACTGCTCATTTCATATGAACTATATCATCTGATAAATGCATTTTAAAAGTCCATTTTAAATCAGATATTCAAACTTTATTTAATCTTTTCAGAATCTCTGGGTACAATGAATTCATTTGAAACTAAGTTTACTGTGATTTTTTAAAAATTAATTTCCGTGTTTCTCTGTGGAGTTTAAGTTCCAAGAAGGCAAAGGATTGTCTGTTTTGCTAACTATCTTATTCCCAGGATCTGGCATGTTTAATTTACTGAAAAAGCTTTTCAAATGATTTGCAGCACTAGAACTATATCCATTTCTAATTTGTAATATGTGAGTTATCTAATTGGTGACTAAAATAGGCTAAAAAGCACCATTTTTTAGTTATTCAAGTTTTCTGTCTACACCGCTTTGTTAAGAGAGAGGTGGAGTAGGAGATACATTCTGAAACAGTGGTTCAGAACTGCACGTTAAAACACCGTGGAGAGGTTCCGTGGGCCCCTACCCTCGGGGATGTTGAAGTCGGAAGGGGGATCTGGGCATGGACATTTTTTATGAGAGAGGGGACAAACTCTTGGGGTTACATTTCTTTGCATCAAATCGTTAACCATGATTAAGCGCTGCAGCATTTTGGCACTAATTAATGTTATTTGTGAAAACATTTTAAAATAGGTGTCCAGGGAAATTTGAAGTCACTTTAATAGCAGATACTCTATACTTATGTATTTGACACTGAAAAGCATGAGGTGTCCAGCTTTAACGTACATTAGCATCGGTGGGATCCAGTTAGAATGCAGACTTCCAGGTGGTGAGTGGAGGCTGGAGGGTGGGTGTGGGGGAGACTGTGATTCTGGGTCCCTAACCAGCTCCCCCTGAGCCCATGATGCAGCAGGTGTTTGTGCTACGCTTTTAGTTGTGCGACACTAAGGGACTGCTCTTTCTGTTAGATGACCCTTCGCTTGTTGGCAGGACTTGAATTGAATCAATTTTAGGGTTATCGCCATTTCCCCACTGACACCATATTGTTCCTTTAGCTCAGCGGTTTCCTGCTGGTGAGCCTACGGAGGCCCTTGCGTGATTTTTCTTTCTTGAGGCCTGAACTCAATTGACCCTTCATATCAGTTGCCCAGGCTTCCCTGGTTTTGTGGGAAACTTATTGGCCTAAGTGAGCTTTTTAAAAACAAAACAAAACATATGATTGAAAGCTTCCTTTGTATAAAAACTCACATATTCTTATTTGTACTAATTATTTTGAAGACAATATGAAAGTAAATATGTTGCTTTATGAGTGATACCTTTCCCATGGTTATAGGTAATCCTCATACTTTGCAAGACTGGAATAATACAATTCATATCAGTGGGTGCACACTTGTTGAAAAGCTATCATTTCATTGTGAGAATTTCAGATGTAGATAGGGTACTTTTCAGTTTATAGCTGATGATTCTTCAACAAATTTGAACATCTTTCTGATTACTTAAAAAATAATTAAACCTGGGAATGGAGACTTGGTATTATTGGCCAAGTTGATTACTATACACTAAGGCAATTTTTCTTTTTTTTTTTTTCCCCATCTAATCTGTACCTACTGATAAGTAAATTCACAAGGTACCTTGAATTTTTTAAATAAAAGGATAACAAATTAAACCATTATTATTAAAACAATTACCCTTTACTTGGCAGTTAAAACCACTACAAAGGCTTGTCAGACCTGGAAGGAGTGAGCAGAGAATTTTAAGAAAAGAACAATACTTAAATGCTTTTGCTGGTACGGATTTAATCTGACCACCAGCTAGTAACTTGATGGGGATATATTGGGTGGGACAATCCCTTACATCACAAGAATTTTAGCATCCCCTCAGTACATATCCACACAGCCTGCTCAACCCCATGCAGCCATCCTCATCCCAAGTGGCACCAGCGCTCACCCACACTCATTCCCAGGCACCCCGACAGCCCCACCACTCCAGGCTGAGAGGCACCGATAAGGGTTCAACAAGAAGGAAGATTATGCTCCAGCTGTAGGTTTCCTTTAGGCCTGGAAAACGGATTGCTCTCGCCCTTCTTTAGAATATGAAGATACACATTGTTTGAAGAAATAGGCCAGGCAAACAGGGTGGTGAAGGGAGTTGTTAATTTCATTTGACTTATGTAGACTTTGTGCTTTCAATATCTAAGGGAGCTCCATAATCCAGTGTAGCATGATGCATGTGACTTGACAAAAAGCTTTCTCTACCTGCACTGACCACATCCCAGCTGATTTGACAATTTCCCTATGAATCACGTGTTGAGGATCCTAGCTACTAGTATAAATGAATCGGAAGTCAATGTTTTACCTGAAACTCATGTAATTGTATTAACCAAGTAGGAACCCAGTGCACGAATTTGTGCACCTTGAAAGGAACTTTGGGCTGTGAGGCTGCAGTGGGCACAGGGGTGGGTCTCAGCCCATCCTCCACACCCGTGCCTGGCCCCTCCCACTGCAGCTCCTGGTCTTCTGTCTGCTAGCAGCCCCACTCCTGCCACCTCTATTCCCATGCACTGATGGCCCTGCTTGCACCTGATGACTGTGTGGAGCGATTGGGGCTGGCACCAGCAATAGGTGTGAGTCGAAGTGGGTGCAAGTGGGCCGGAGCCAGCAGCAGGTGCAAGCACCCAGTGGGACCACAGTGTGTGGGAGTAAAGAATTTTCAGTAACTACCTGAGGCTCACCCCAATGACAGCAACTGGCACCCCATCTTGGTCTGGAGCCCACACTCACCTGCTCCACAATCCCATCACCGCTGATGCCTGCCATGTTCAGTGTGTGCCCCCTGATGATCAGTGCATATCATAGCAACTGGTTGTTCAGCCATTTGGTCTATTTGTATATTAGGGTTTTATATATATAGATGTCACCCCACTAAATTCAATAAAAATAACTTTTAAAAATCAATGTTTTTGCCAATTTGAAGGTAACTGTGTTAACTGTTAATAATTGGGGACATGGAGACTCTTGAAAAAATGTTTTTTGTGTGTGTGTTCTTATGCTACACTTTATTAAACAGCAGAATGGTTAGTGTTAAACACTTTCATGTGCTTACTTTTTTGTTTCTCAGATGGATCCCAATAGAATGTCAGAAGATGACACTCACTGCATTAATAGAATTTTCAAACTCCATGAAAACACAGATTTGCAAGACACAAGTCTGGAGAGTCAAGACACAAAATTAATACCTGATTCGTGTAAGAGAATTAAACAGGCATTTCAAGCAGCTGTGGGAAAGGTGAGTCCACATTGAAGGTTATAAGTCAAGGGCTCTTGCTGATTCTACTAATAGTGAAATTAAAATTGGCTAAGTGCTATTGACTTTATTCTTTTTTATTTTAAGAATTTGTAAAAGAGCTGAAGAGAATAGTCTTAAGGGATTAGCAGAGTTGTTTTGAAGTTGTTGGTTGAATATGGTGACCAGAGACCTTCATGTTCATGGAAATATTCTTTTTTTTCCTTTCCTTTCTTCCTTCCTCTTTTTAATTTTTTTTTTTTTATTTAGAGAAGAGATTTAAACTTATACTTGGAAAGAGGACAAAGATGGCTTGTGGTAGTCAGTAGGTCAGTTTGCTAGTTTGAATTCCATCAGTTCAAAGGACTTTCTGCTAGCTATTTCGTTCATATTTGGTTTTATAATAGTAGGATCTCCTATTCTACACATGTTGATCCAGGGCTCTGATGAGAATAATTGTAACTGGCCCACTGTTGTCATCTACAGTGAGGAGGCAGGCAAGAAGACCAGGAAATGACGTGATGGGTGAAATGTTCTGTGTCAGTTTTCTCATTTTCTGGGAGAGCTGGGTGAGAAGATAAGAAATGAGGACAGAGAAGATGAGTGACTTCTGTTACGCTGACAGCTCCAAATGAAAATCACTTGTAGTAACTGCTTGTTTTACTTTCCTGGATAAGGTCACTTGAGAACTCATCAGACTTGGAATTATTTTACTTACTGACTCTGCCCAGAACTGTGTAGATCCCAGTGACCCGAGTGCATGCACACCTCCATGGATTCTTGCACCTAACATTATAGCTCAACCTCTAGTTGCATGCACCATTATATTCCAACTTCTAGTTGCAACTTCCTGGGCTATCTTTAATCACCTCAGAGAAAATCCTCAAGTTCTCAAGTTTCTTAAATCTAAATTGAATTTGAATTCAGTTTATTTTTTAAAAATTCACTTATAGCAATAGTATTTTTTAAAAAGAGGATTTATGTTAGAGGCAGAAGGAGGGAGATGAAGCTATTTGTATAATCCTTAAAGTTGGTATTTGCTATATTTTACCAAGTCTAAGATACCACCAATTTTCAACTGACTTTATAATTTTATAGATCACAAAGAAAGAAAAAAATAGTTGATTAGGATGAAACATAATATTCATAGATTCTAGTTACATCTTAATTTCAAATTACATATAAAATGTAAGAAAGGGGCATCATAGAATCAATAAAGTGCAGATTGCTCTTGTAGGTTATGAGAACATATTATTTAGAAGTATTAATTTTCATTTTAATTAACTAGAGACCCAGTGCACAAAAATTTGTGCACTCTTTGTGCGCTCAGGCGGGGGGGGTGTCCCTCAGCCTGGCCTGTGGCCTCTCACAGTCTGGGATCCCTCGGGGGATGTCCACCTGCTGGTGTGCCTGGCCAGCCTGGGTGAGGGGCTGATGGCCATTTCAGGCTGCCCACAGCCCCTTCAGGGTTCAGGTCCCTACTGGGGTGCCTGGCTGGAAGCAGGTATCTGGGATTTATTCAACTTCTATAATTGAAACTTTGTTGCCTTGGTCCCCTGCTGGAACCCTGGGTTGCCAAGGTCCCAGCCCTGCAGGTATCTGAGGTTTGTTTATCTTTTATAATTGAAACTTTGTAGCCTTGAGTAGAGCTCAGGACCCACAGGGCCCTGGCTTCCTCCATTGCCCGGGGCAACTCCAGCTCCGTGGCCACCACCACCTTAGTTGGGTTAATTTGCATATTTTCTCATGATTGGCTGGCAGGTGTGGCTTGTGGCTGTAGCAGAGTGAGGGTTAATTTGCATATTACTCTTTTATTAGATTAGATGTGTAGGTGCTTAGATTTATGCAGTAGATGCATGTTATAAAATGTGGGTTTAAATTCAATCTTATTTACTTATAATTTTTTAGGTATAGCAACAGCAATTTTGCTAGTCTATTCATTTTTGTTTCATTTTCATTAGTCTGCTTTTTATTCTGTTTTCCAAATACTTAATATTCTACCTACAACAATTATTTACATGTGCTAGAAGTAATCCATTAGTTCAAAATTGAACCCCTAGTTAAGGTAATCCAGGCTAGGTAAATGATTGGTTTCTAATTTTTTGTTTAGGTTGACCCAGATTGTACATCCTTACAATGAAGGGAAACTTTTACTTTCATTGCCTCAGTCTTAAAAGTTATCTGTTGTATTTCTTCTGGAAAAATAACTATGTAATATAAGCTTAGATGAAAATTTATTTGAAAATAAATAACGTTAAGAAGAACAGACACGCCCTAACCAGTTTGGCTCAGTGGATAGAGCATCAGCCTGCGGACTCAAGGGTCCCAGGTTCAATTCCGGTCAAGGGCATGTACCTTGGTTGTGGGCACATCCCCAGTAGGGGGTGGGCAAGAGGCAGCTGATTGATGTTTCTCTCTCATCGATGTTTCTAACTCTCTATCCCTCTCCCTTCCTCTCTGTAAAAAATCAATAAAATATATTTCAAAAAAAAAAAAAAAGAAAAAAGAAGAAGGAGAACAGACACTATTAGTATTCATCTGAGAATGCAAGAATGGTTCATTTTAACAGGTCAGAGGAGAAAACCATTATCATCTCATAAACACTAAGAAGTGATGGACAAATTTTTTCTTTTATTTCTGATACTTATTAGAAAATAAAACTAGATCAGTTGATGTTATCTAAAATTGTTCAAATTAAAAGTTAGCTAGTGGTGAAAAACAGAGGCATTTCTCTTAACACAAGGAAGATGCCCAGTGTTCCCATGTTTTTTACCACTCAGAATGGACTAGCTACGTAATTACACAAAAGAATGAAATAAGAAAACATGTAGATGTGTAGAAGGCAGAATTTGTGTTGTCATGTGATTGTATTCTTAGGAAGATTCAAAAGAAACTGAAAGGCTGAAAGCAAAATAAAATGGTTTATAAAAATTAATAAATAATCACCGTTAGCTGACCCCATCTCAAACAATAATTAGAAAATATAAATGAAAGAGTCCATTCATAACTTTTAAAAATCCCTAAAAATAAAACTAATAAGGAATGTACAAAGCCTATGGAAATAAAACTAGGTAACTCTACAGAAGCTTTTAAAAATGGATTGGTTAATGTAAAGATGTACTATGTACAGTTATAATCAATGAAAAGACAATACCGACTTTAAAATGGAACTTATTGTATGTGTGTACATAACTTTATCTGTATATATAAAAGCCTAAGCGACCATTATGACCAGACGACCGGCCAGTAGCTATGATGCACACTGACCACCAGAGGGCAGATGCTCAATTAAAGAGCTTCCTCCTGGTGGTCAGTGTGCTCCCACAGCCAACATCCTGCAGCCAGTCAACCTCCTGTGATCCCTCCCACTGCCTGGCTGGCCCCTAATGGCCCTGATTGCCAGCCAGGCCAAGAGACCCCATCTATACATGAATCTGTGCATTGGGCCTCTAGTTTAATCTATATAAATAAAAATGTAAATGTTCATTTGTTCAAAATCTCAAATCTCTGAAAGTTTTTCACCAATTGCTTTGAAATTTTGACACAACATCGCATTCGAATATGCGCATGTTTTTATATACCTACATTATATAGATGTCACACCTGTGACAGGTAAAAACATGCTTTTTAAAAAAAAACAGATATAGACATGCTTTTTTTAAAAAACAGTGCCATCTGCAGATATAGACATGCTTTTTTTAAAAAACAGTGCCATCTGTTGGATGTAAAAGCAACACACTCTACGGACTTATCAATATTATTGAGTTTAACATTCAAAGCCAGGCAGTCACCTACAAGTCTGTCGACACTGTTGTGGAAGCAGATGAAGCCGTTAATTATCCCACAGAATTTTGGAATTCACTCGATCTGCCAGGGATGGAATTCATTCGGCATGCCAATTATCATGTTGTGAAATATCAACCAGCACGGGGCTGGGCCTCGGGCTGGGGCTGGGCTTGGGATTGGGGTGCAGGTGGCCACCACGGTCCCCCCAACGCTGGCAGCCGCGGGCTCATTGGGAGTGTGGTGGGTGAGGGCAGGGGAGCTTCCTCGGCTCCTTTTTCCTCTGGCTTTTGGGTGGCTCTGTGAGGGTCCCTGCCAGCAGGAATTGGGAGTGGCCGGGCTGCTTCAGGCGTGGGGTGCAGGGCGTGGGGTGTGGAGTGCAGGCCGCCTGCGGGGAGCGAAGGTGCAGGCTGGTGCTGGGGGGCCCGGGCTGCACGTGTGCGAGGCCAGACCAGCCAGGCAGGGCAGGGGCAGCGGTGTGCCAGGGGCAGCCGCCCGTGAGGTTGCATTGTACACCCACAAGCATTGTGCAATTAAACATATTAGAAACGTGCGCTTTCTCTTTTCTTTCTTTTCCATTTAACCAGACTGAGCCACAGCAACGCGTGGCCGGGTACAGCTAGTATAAAATAATTTTAAATAACTGTGTATAGTTTGAATTATTAAAAAAATGGTGCTGGGCCTGGCCAGTGTGGCTAGGAACCAGGAGGTCACAGTTTGATTCCTGGTCAGGGCACATGCCTGGGTTGCAGACTCAATCCCTAGTAGAGAGCATGCAGGAGGCAGCTGATCAATGATTCTCTCTCATATTGATGTTTCTACTCTCTCTCCATCTCTGAAATCAATAAAAATATATGTTTAAAAAATGGTATTGGGACAATTTGTAAATTTTAATAAATTTTCAATGTACTTAATAAATTTAATATTTAATACATTTTTAATTTATTAAAAAGCAGCAACCTAATGTCATGTCCTATGAGGAAACAAATCCCAGGTGGAAAGAGCACTTGGTGACCGAACGCTGTCCCCTGGCAGTTCTGCAAGACCTTCTGGTGCTTCAGGGACCTTTTCTGCCCTTACCTGTCCCCCAAAGTCACCTGTTCATGTTCTCATTTCTTTTGATATTTCTAAGCGACTGCCAAGGTAGTATGATAAGCCAATCATACTTAAGCCAATTTATACTTAAATATGTTGATGATCAATAATGGCAGAATATTTACTATTTTAGCAGTCTTTTAGAGACATGTTGCCTCATCTCAAATGAGTAATGTTAAGTATAAGCAGTTCAGTACCTGGCAAGCCAGAAGGAGAAAGATTTGTGGGCAGACAGGAATAGCCAACTGCTCTTATTAAAGACACGTAGTCTTACTTATACTAACAGGTTGGTGTAACTTACAAGATGAGTAGAACTTTTATTTTATTAATTTCACAATTGTTTTTTTTTTAAATATATTTTATTAATTTTTTAAAGAGAGGAATGGAGAGGGATAGAGAGTTAGGAACATCAATGAGAGAGAAACATTGATCAGCTGCTTCCTGCACACTCCCTACTGGGGATGTGCCCGCAACCAAGGTTCATGCCCTTGACTGGAATCAAACCTGGGACCCTTGAGTCCACAGGCCGACGCTCTATCCACTGAGCCAAACCAGTTAGGGCCGCAATTGTTTTTGCAGTGTTATGGGGGAGGGGAGCCAAGAAAACCCACTTTACCTATTAACTGCAGGTAATAATATTACGCAAGTAATACTTTTTAAAGAATAAGGACTTCATGATATATCAAAGTGTGTTTGGAGGTAGAATATTTTTCCCCCAGACAGAGGATCTTTAAGAAGGAGACGAGTGTTATCCATACCTTATCATTAGAACCAACCAATGTTTACTAAGTACACACACTGTGCTAGGCACTTTGCCATAACTTCTCTGCCTAATGGTTTACGCTTCTTACCCTTGTCAAGTAATGATTTTCCAAATGTGTTACCCTTTGATAAGGATTATTGGTTAATGTGACATTCTGCATATCTTGCCAAAACAATCAGATTTCTCATTTCTCTTGCCAATGTGGAAAATAGGATAGACGTATCAGGCATATATAAGTAGATTTATATCTTAGTTTTAGTTCTGATATAGATATTGAGTGAACCCATGAAACAAAATTACATGTGTGGCTGCAATAATTATTGAGAGATAAACCTATGCAGTGGTAACAAATGCTAGACATAAGCACAATATGACATTGTATGTGTGCAAAAAGTGGTGTTTACCCAGCCCGTCTTTGGTCAGACCAGTAATGCTGTCCCGTCCCCCCCGCCCCTTTTTTTTTATTGTGGTTGGGTTTTCTTGGCTTTTTTCCCCCTTTAGCACAGAACTCTGAAGCCTCTTAGTGATCCAGCCCTACCAACCACAGTTTTAAAAGTCTATCATAACAGTCTGTGACAATAAAGAAAACAGTACAAATACAGTGTCCGATTTATAAAGTAATTCCTGTTTCCAGCTTTGGCAGCCTCTGTGGCCTCTGCTAGCCTGAGGAGCAGAGCAGAGAGCTTAGGCCTAGGCATAGGCCTGTCCCATGCAGGCAGGGAGGCGCTCGGCCCTCACACCTCTGGCCAGGCTTAGTGGGAAGCCATTGGTTCATGCACTAAATATTCATCCTGAGCACCTGGGGCTGTGACTACCTGACTTTAGTATGCTGGTATTTTAAAGAACAATATGCAAGAGAGA
>PVJC01042739.1:0-14817 GCA_004026665.1 Murina feae
GTGGACTGACAATTTTCGGGGGTTAAGGGTGTTGGGGATGCGTGAAGAGACTGGACAATAATTGTACACCTATGGATGAGGACAATGGGGGGGGCAAGGTCAGAGGTTGGGGTGGGAATTGGGAGGAGGGGAGCTATGGGGGAAAAAAGAGGAACAACTGTAATAATCTGAACAATAAAGATAAATTAAAAAAAAAATTTGTATGTCTTTCATACATACTCAAAACACTGAATTCCTTTGTAAATTCTGATATGCACACTTCTAAAAAACCTTTCCTAAGTAGCTTTTAAAAAACAGTACATTTTAAGTCAACTTTTGCACTGAGGAAGCATTTTTATAATGATTCTATTTCAATTCAAATAATCTCTAAGATTAGCTACTAAGTAATGGTACTTGTTATGTGAGAAACCATTCTGGACATCAAACAGTACCCCCCAATAACCAATTAATCATTCAAGTTTTGCCAAGATTACAAACTAAATATCTCAAATGTGTCTCCTCTCTTCCCTCCATCCCTGCTGCCACAAGTTACATTCAGATTTTCAATTTATATCTAAACTATGATGTCTTGTAATTCAATTTCAAAGTTCTTATGTTGTTTCCTACTTAAATCCCTCCAAGGACTTGCCTTTGTTTACAGGATCCCAAGTCTTTAGCTTTTCATGGCATACATGGTGTCCCATCAACCTTTCATCTTTTCCTTCCTACCTTCAACTTTATGCTCTAATATAGAAGGATCAGCAAATCTTTTCCATAAAGAGCCAGATAGTGAATATTGAAGCTTTAATGGTCAGATGCTCTCTGTAATAACTACTTAAATCTGGGGTTGGAAAGCAACAGTATGACATATGCAAATGATTCGGTATGCCAATAAAACTTTATTTATAGAATAGGTTGCAGATAATTTAGCTCACTGTCCAGAGTTTGCTACCTCTGCTTAGATTACTAAACCATTTGAAATTTCTTGCCTATCGTAATTATACAATAAGTTTGATGGCTAATGAAATGTGTACTGACATTTTCTGTTTTACAACCATGTGAGGTTTTATTTCTAAGAAAGTAAATATTTATGTATAACCTACATAAATGCTTTTTAGTGTCTCCAACAGTTTTTTTTTTCCAATAGTTTTTAAGGGTTCTAGGGTTCTAGGGTAAGGAAAAATTGGTAACTGATTTATTTCAGTCTTTTCATGTTATAAAAGAGAAGTAAAGCACAGAGAGGTTACCTAGCTTAGCCATGGGCAACTGGTTGGCTGATGGCAGTATGTATTATACTAGAGGAGTAGTGCATGAAATTCGTGCACAGGAGGGGGAGGGTAGGGGGGTGTGTACAGCCCAGCCTGCACCCTCTCCAATCTGGGACCCTTTAGGGGATGTCTGACTGCTGATCGGGCCTACACTGGCAGTTGGACTTCCCTCTCACAATCCAGGACCACTGGCTCCTAACTGCCCTTCCTTGATAGCCTGATCGCTCCCAACTGCCCTCCCCTGCTGGCCTGATCGCCCCCTAACTGCTTACTCCCCTGCTGGCCTAATCTCACCCCTAACTGCTTGCTCCCCTGCTGGCCTGATCAACCCTAACTGCCTCTGTCTTGGCTCCCACCACCGTGGCTTTGTCCAGAAGGAAAGCAGGACGACAGAAGATGTCCAGTCGACCTAGTCTAATTAGCATATTACCCTTTTATTAGTATAAATAATATATACTATATAGTATAGTAGTATGCATTATATAATTGATAAACATCCCATATATATGAATATCCTACATAATAAGAGAGGAATATGCTAATTAGCCATTATGACCTGAGGTGTAACGACCAAGCGCACCACCAGATCACAGCTTAGCAGGAGGGTGGGCCAGCAAAGTACAAGCGGGCTGCAGAGAGCAACAGGATGGGGCAGGGCAGCAAGCAAGTGGGAGGTGGAGAGCTACAGGAGAGAGCAGGGCAATAAGCTATGGGGGGAGGGAGGATGTGGGGAGCTACAAGATAGCAGCGACCTACTAGTGCACAGATTCGTGCACAGGCTACTAGTGTGTGTACACACACACACACACACACACACACACACACACACACGCTAGGGGCCCGGTGCATGAAAGTCATGCCCGGGGGGGGGGGGAGGGTGTTCCTCAGCCCAGCCTGCTCCCTCTCACATATTGGGAGCCCTCAGAAGGTGTCCTACTGACGGCTTAGGCCCGCTCCCTGAATCCCTTGGAGGAGCAGGCCTAAGCCTGCAGTCTGGCCTCCCTTTATGGGAGGTGACCAGGCTAATCAGGGGAAGCCACCAGGCCCATCACCCCACTGCTGCAGCCTTTGCCAGTCACCGCAGCCACCAAGGTGTTTTCATCAACACGGACCAGTCCCTTCACCATTAAGAAATAACTTTCTTTAGGCATTTTCAAGATGTGTCTTTCATAGGATAGGACATTTCTTTCTTTCTTTTTTATCCTCACCTGAGGATATGTTTCCATTGATTTTTAAAGAATGTGGAAGAGAAGGGAAAAACAGAGAAACATCAAAGTGAGAAGAACACTCTGATTGGTTGTCTCCTGCATATGCCCTGATCTGGACCCCCACCAGGGAGAAGCCTGCAACCTAGGAACATGCCCTTGGTCAGAATTGAACCCAGACCCTGCAGTCAGCAGGCTCAGGCATTACGCACTGAGCCAAACCGGCGAGGGCAGGATATGACATTTCTTAGCCCTCCAGCAGTAGACTTTAATTTTTTTCTCTAGGAGTGTGGTGGAAAAACCCTAGATCACCTTTTTGGATTCTTATTACCCAAGTTTCTAAGAATATTACCAGTGGCATACAGGGAGCTTAGCCAATGAACGGTAAGAAGAGTTCTTTCCTCTGTAGTTCACTCTGATCACCAGCTCCACTCCTGCCCCTCCAATCCCAGCTCCACCCCTGCCCAGGCCTGTAACCTCTGGCTGAGGATGCAGGCCTGGGCAGCAGACCCCCAGACCTCTGCGATCACCAGCTTCACAGAGCCCAGGCCTCTGCGATAACCAGCTCTGATCCTGCCCCCTGCCATCGCTGGCTCTGCCCTTGCCCCACTGGCAGCCTCTGGCCAAGGCTGCAGGCCCAGACAGGAGACCCCCAGGTACCTGCTTTGCTGGCTCCATTGGTACCCAGACCCCTGTGATCGCAGGCTTTGCCTCTGCCCCTCTGATCGCTTGCTCTGCGGAACCCAGGCCCCTGCGATCTCCGGCCTTGCCCCTGTCCATGCTTGGGCAGGGGCCCCCAGACTCCTCTGATCGCCTGTTCCACCCCTCGGGCCCCCTGCTTCCCTCGCCACCTGCCTGGCTAACAGACCTGACCACTTCAGTGGCAGGGCTGAGCCGGACTGGGTGCCGTCATCTTATGGCTATGGGGGCGGCCATCTTTGACACAGAGTGATGCCTAATTTGCACATTACTCTTTTATTAGATAGGATGTGGCTATGGGCGCTGCCATCTGTGGCCATGGGGCTGGCCATATTTGTCATGGAGTGATGCCTAATTTGCATGTTACTCTTTTATTAGATAGGACAGAGTTTCAGAGTTGCTGCTTCCTAGGCTTATTTACTCTTCTAGCATAAACACAAACTCAGAAATTTAGAATTAGAGGATTCTTGGTAAATCATCTGAGAACTGGCATTACTAAGGTCTTCTTCAGTTCACTGCTTTTTCTACTTCACAAGGCTATATGTGTGGGCAAACTGATCGGGGTAAATGAATTTATTTTTATAATAGTTTGATTAGGTAGCTAAACCCCCTAAAGATAAATAAATACTGAATCATCAGCATCACTGCTTCTCCCCATTTATGTAGAAAATGTAAAGTAATTAAGGTACTCATTTCATGGAGAACTCACCCTCATTACTACTACTAGAATGAATCTCAGGAGATGAGTCAGACTGGGATGATGAAAATTCTTCTTTCCATTTCTTCCGTTTCTTTGGTGGTGGCTCAGCTTTTACTTTTAGCTGTTTACCTTTGGGTTTCATGGAGGGGGCTTTTGTAGTCGCTTTTGGTGTTGGAGGATCAGAAGTTTTACTGCTATTACTAGGCTTCGCTTGCACACTTCTGTAATGTTATAAACAGACTTCATTAACACACTGAAATCTAGTCAAATTAAAATAAATTAGACCAAAAGAAAAAAACAAAACCAAAAGAGAGAAACACTGGAGAACACTTTCACTTCCTCAACAATAGCTCCAAAATAAAGTCTAAGTCCTATACCTCTCCAGTGCTGAATCCCCTAAATTCTCTTGAAATGGATTCTTTAACTACTGACATTCAATATTCAGTTACTAAGGGACTATTAATTCAGTCCCCGTTTCCTCTCTTCACTACCCCCTCCCTTTATGAACTCATTTCCCCAAATATGAGGCTGTTTAGCAGATGATCAGTGGGCTTTGGGAAACAATACATCTTTCAAAGCCACATCTAGCTGTGAACATAAAAAACTCTCACAGGTGGTGCAGGTTTTGATGTGGAGACCCAATTGTATCTGTCCTGGAGCCCCTTAAGAAGATCTACTATAGCCCAAGCTGGTTTGGTTCAGTGGATAGAGCAACAGCCTGCAGACAGAAGGGTCCTGGGTTCAATTGCAATCAAGGGCACATGCCTGGTCTCTGGGCTTGATCCCTAGTAGGGGGCATGCAGGAGGCAGCCAATCAATGATTCTCTCTCATCATTGATGTTCCTCTCCTTTTCTCTCTGAAATCAATAAAAATATATTAAAAAGATCTGCTATATACGAGTGCTAGATTTAAATGGGTCCAATTCCATTATAAACATAAGGTGGGCTGTTTCCAATAATTTTGAATTTTAATCAACTAGACCTTCCTAGCACTACATAGAGAATAACTAGTGTATCTCCTTTCCCATACAGACCACAAGGAATATGGCTAGGTCAGTTTTCTTCCAGATTCATGCTGCCAACAACTCAGTTACATTAATATGATGAGAATTCTATTATACATTTGCTTAATATAAACTGAATGGCCAGATTATTATGACCACCTAACGCTGGTAGGCAAATTAGCTATAATTTCACACTGAAGTTGTTAGAGGGCCAGAACAGAAGTGATTTTTTTCTGAAGATATGAGTAAACAATGTGATTTAACAGCCTTTGAACATGGGATATATGTTATGATGAGTGGCCAGATTATGACCACCTGACGTTTGTATGCAAATTAGCTGTACACTGTATCATATGGGATGTGGAAGCCAAAGGCCTGTTTGAACACCTTTGCTGTCTGCAGTTATCAAGATAAAGTGTCTCCAATTTGCACAGGAATACAAGGATTGGACAGTCGAGCATTGGAAAAAAGTCATGTGGTCTGATGAATCATGTTTCCAGTTGCATCATGCAGATGGCAGAGTGAGAATTTGGTGGAAATAGCATGAAAGCATGCACCCCACATACATGAGTGCAACCCTTCAAGCTGGTGGGGGCAGTGTTATGGTTTGGGGCATGTTTTCCTGGCATGATTTAGGTCCTTTAATTCATGTGGGACAACATCTTAATAGCACAACATACCTAAGAATCATTGCTGATCAAGTTCATCCTATCATGTTGATAGTGTATTCCAATGGAGATGGCTTCTTCCAACAAGACAATGTGCCATGCCACGGTGCTCGTATTGTGCAGGAGTCGTTTCAAGAACATGAGAGAAACTTTACCTTGCTTAGGTGGCCCCCACAATCACCAGATCTCAATCCAATTGAGCATTTGTGGGATGAAGTTAAAAGAGCCATCAGGCAGCTGGTTCCACAACCATCAAATCTCACAGAACTGGACAGTGCTATTCATCAGGCATGGTGTCAGATTCCTCGCATCACCTTTCAACATCTCATGGAGGCAATGCCAAGAAGAATCACTGCAGTATTGAAGGCAAAAGGTGGCCCAACGAAGTACTGATGGGGTGTCATAATAATCTGGCCATTCAGGTTCAAAGATGTCCCACATTCAAAGGCTGTTAAATCGCGTTGTTTACCCATATCTTAAAAAAAAAAAATCACTTCTGTCATGGTAAACAGCCTGCTTCCCTATTTATAATGCTCTGGCCCTCTATCAACTTCAAAGCAAAATTACAGCTAATTTGTCTACAAACATCAGGTGGTCTTAATAATCTAGCCACTCAGTGTATAGGGCTTAAAGGTTTTTGTTTTGTGTGGGGTTTTTTTTTCAAAATTTATTTCATTTCAAATTTGACACACCATTATCATTTTCACTTTATGTATAAAAAAGATTGTCTTACTCTAGGTCACAAAATGCTGAATTCAAACCTTTACTACAAGTTCTTTTTCTTCTCACTTCTTCAAAAAGAATAAATTATTACTTAGGGCTGAATTTTTAGACTGTATATAATGGGGGGGAAAGTCTCTTTGATATAATTCTTTGTACAAGACATCACCAATAATAATAAAATCATAATATGCTAATTAGACCAGACGTCCTTCTGGGTGACTTTCTGGAAGAAGCTAGGGCTATGAGGGAAGCCAGGGTCCCAGGTGCCAGAGAGAAGTCAGTGCCGGCAGCCAGGGGAAAGAACGCCTACTCTTTTTTTAAAAAATATATTTTTTAATTGATTTTTTACGGAGAGGAAGGGAGAGGGATAGAGGGTTAGAAATAATCAGCTGCCTCCTGCACACCTCCTACTGGGGATGTGCCTGCAACCAAGGTACATGCTCTTGACCAGTATCAAACCTGGTACTCTTCAGTCTGTAGGCCGACGCTTTATCCACTGAGCCGAACTGGTTAGGACAGAAGGCCTACTCTTGAACAAATTTTGTGCATCGGGCCTCTAGTCTCTATGTATAAGAGGCTAATATGCAAAGTATCCCCTTGGGAATTCGACTGGGAGTTCAATCACTCACTATGATATGTGCTGACCACCAGGGTGTGGTGGGGAACATGGTGGGCATCAGTGACGTGCTGCGACCTCTCACCAGCTACATGAGGGCAGGGGTGGCTGGGATGGAGGTGCGGTAAGAATGTGGGGTGTCCACTGAGCTTGCTCTCACTCCCCCTGCTACCCTCCCCTGGGACACCAAGGCTCACAGGCTGGGGAAGCCTCCATGCTCAGTTGCCAGGGACCCATGAGGAACCCGCCCCACATCAGCAAGGCATCTTCCGGGTGAGCTGGGCTGCAGCTGCCGGGACCACAGGAGCCAGTTGGGCTCCCCGTGGGTTCTGTGAGGCTGACCAAGAAAGAGTGTGCTGGCTGCCTGGCTTCCACATGGCGCCGCTGGGTGGTCCAGAGGCCCAGACTACACCCCATCACGTGGCGTCCAGCTGCATTAATCGCATCTCTGCATGGGGACTCGGGCGCCATGACTCAGGCAGAGGGGGCCGTGGGGGCCCAGGGGCCCAAGAGGTCAGCTGGGACCTGCCCTTCCACGCCAGATGCTCATACTTCGATCATTGGCCAGGTCTAGGACCACATCCATACACAAATTTCATGCACCAGGTCTCTAGTATTACATAAAAAAATAAATACCTGCTAGTTTGTGAAGGTTTACTTCTTGGCTTTTTGGAACACACTCTGACATATTCCTTTTTGTTTGTGTTTTCAATGAACTTCACATATATCCTTTTGTATTTACTCTTTGCATCTCCAAAATATCCAAGGTACTAAGGAAAAAGTGACACTTTGAATTACATAATTATACATTCTGTACATAGAATATTACCTTGTCAGCTTGAAAGTCACATAACCATCCTTCACATTTTTTAAAATGCAGCTCTGGGCAGGCTAATTTCACCCTCAATAAAAATGATCCTAGGCTAACTCTTAACTGTAGGCTCATATATAGAAGCAATTTCATCTGGTTAATTATCAGATATTTACTTACTCAATGCTATTAAATAAGTACATATGTACAAAAGAATAACCTCTGTAAATCTTCTGGTAAAAAGGGATAATCAACATTAGGCGTCTCTGAGCCCAGCTAAACTCTTACCTTCCACCAGCAAAAAGATTATGACTCACTTTATTGTGGTGTTCTGAAACTGAAGCTGCAATACCTCGAGGTATGCCTGTACTCTGTTACTAAAATTTTATGCTATTTTATAAATGCTCAATATGAAATGTTTAAATTTAAATCATTCTATATTTTTCACAGGATCACTGTCAAAACATAGGAATGCTAATAGAAACAAACATTTTGCTTACACTATTTGTAGCAGCAAATTCTCTTTGCCCAACTCGAATTTCAGGAACAAACTTCTGTAATAAAGCTTTTTGTACTTTCCAAATAGCTGGCGGTTCTTTTCCTGTTTTTAAAGCCTCCTATAATAAGCAGAATTAATTACATTTATAAACATTAGCAACATATTCTAGATTTATAGAATTTTAGAGCTAAAAGGAATCTTAAAAACCTATCTAGCGCAACCTTTTATATTTTACCTCACTGAATTTTTATAATAATTCTTATAAGTTGGCTACTCAGTCTCTGCTTAAATTCTTGCAGATATAGGGAGCACACCAATAAGCAAAGTAGCCTGTTACCCTTTTGTATAGCTATTGGAAAATTTTTCTCTGATATTTTCATGTATTACTTATGCAATTTTATAACAGCAGATACATATTCAAAAAGATAATAAACAAATATGCTGAAATAATAACAGCAGTTAATTATGAATGGAAAATAGATAATTTGAATTTTATATTTACTGTGCTTTTTAATGCTATTCCTTTCCACCCCCCCAAAAAAATAAAACCAAAGCAAACAAACAGAAACTGAAACATAAGTTTTCTTAAACATAGATAAAATTTTCTTGTGTGAAACTGTAAAGTTTTATTCATGTTTCTATAATTTAAAATTATAACAATAAGTCTATTTCTAATTTTACATTATACTCCTGTTATTTTCTTTAAACTTTAAAATTAGATAATTATTTTCTCAATCTCCTAATAGTATACAATTAGTTGAGAGCCTTTAAAAAATAATTAACATTTCAAAACTGCTCTAGTCACTAGTACATAAATGCAACATATTGACTAGTGGGAAATACATAAGACTCAGATATAGGTTAAAATTATTTTAAGTTATTTTCCTTTACATAATATCTGGTATATACTAGTGATTTTATTATTGAACAATTTTATAAAGAATATAACTTTATGAATTTCAAGCTAGGTGCATACTACTGAAGTCATAATGAAGGCTATCATAGTATATTCCCACTAAGCTATACATAGCTTTTATACCTGTGGACATTCACATCACCTTAAAAGTTTCTATGTCTTCTATCTTTACCACAAACTCATCACGCTCTCTGTATTGGCCTTCTCCTCCACTTTCTGTATTCTCATCATCTGTAAAACCTTCTATGGCAATAGTGTCTTGTCCTTTTGCAAACTGGTTTGAAGGAAGACCATCAAGTTCGACGGGCTTTGGGAGTTCTGTAGAGCCTTTATTTTCCAGGATATTTACTGCAGATGAAGTAGAGTAGAGAGGTTCTTGCTTAATTGTACCCACAGAGGTGGAGGAAGTAGTAGCAGTACCAGTAGTATTGGTAGTTAGGCTAGTAGTTACCACCTGTAGGACTTCTGAAACTAGATCAAGCAAATACAAATAAATAATAAAAATAATTAAACATAACAGTTTAAAAAAGAAACAATTATTTTTGCCTTAAAATGATTTGAAATGCCCAGCTTGTGTGGCTCAGTGACTGAGCATCAACCTATGAACCAGGAAGTCAAGGTTCGATTCCAGGTGGGGGCATATTTCTGGGTTGTAAGCTCGATCCCCAGCAGAGGGCATGCATGAGGCAACTGATCAATGATTCTCTCATCATTGATGTTTCCATTCCTCCCTCTCCATTCTTCTCTGAAATCAATAAAAAATTTAAAGAATTACTTGAAACAATCAAAAACTACAGAAATTAAAGAATGGTTTTTAATTTTCAATAATCAAAGTGGTGAGCATTACAGACTGAGAACCTCCATTGACCTACAATGACCCTAAGTCCACTTAAGTAATATAAAGATATTTTTAAAAGAATAGAGACACAAAAGTGATGCAAGTTAAATAAGGGCCAGCTGACCAAAGCTGTGAAATGTTCCTAGAAGAACAACCAATTGTATGTATGAAAGGAAAACAACAACCCCAAAATATTCTGAACCAGCACTAAAAGCTATAAAATAAAAAGGATTATAATAATATGAAGAATTGTATGCTAACAAATAACTTACATGAAATGGACAAATTTCCTAGATACAAACTACCAAAATAGACTCAAGAAAAAACTGAACATCTGGGTAGACCAGTGATTTTCAACTTGTGTGCCATAAAAGTTTTGAAAACACGCAGTATTTAGTCAGGGGCATGGACCTCTTTTCCCTTAGATTATCAAATTTTAAAATGACAACAGCTGCCCTAGCCAGTGTTGCTCAGAGGGTTGAGCGTCGTCCCATGCACTATCACCAGTTTGATTCCTCGTTAGGGCACATGCCTAGGTTGTGGGCTTGGTCCCCAGTAGGGGGCATGCAGTTGGTAAACAATCAATGTTGATGTTTTTCGCTCTCTCCCTCTCCCTTCCTCTCTCAAAGTACTAAAAACATTTTTTAAAATGACAACAGCCATCGGTGGGAACGAATCGAAATTATACCTTTTTTTTTGTCAGATAAGCAGGAAATATACTTCTTGGTGTGCCGCAAAATTTTAGTAGTTTGTGTGCCATGAGATGAAAAAGGCTGAAAATTGTTGGAATAGACCAGTAACAAATAAAGAGAATAAAGAAAATTTAAAACATCCCACAAAGATAAGCACATGCCTAAATGGTTCACTGCAGTTTAATAAGAATACTAATGTTGCCCTGACCAGTTTGGCTCAGTGGATAGAGCGTCGGCCTGCAGACTGAAGGGTCCCAGGTTCGATGTACCTTGGCTGCGGGCACATCCCCAGTAGGAGGTGTGCAGGAGGCAGCTGATCGATGTTTCTCTCTCATCGATGTTTCTAACTCTCTATCCCTCTTCCTTCTTCTCTGTAAAAAAATCAATAAAATATATTTAAAAAAAAAATACTAATCCTGCTAAACTCCAAAAAATAGGAAGTACTTCCAGACTCATTTTATGAGGCTAGTATTATTCCAATACCTAAACCAGACAAAATACCACGAAAAAAAAGCTATAGATCACTCTCCCTCATGAATATATACACAAAAATCTTCAACCCTCCTCCCCCCAAAAAACTGAGAAAATCTACCAACATAGAAAAGAATGACCCAAGTGGGTTTTATCCTAGAAAAGCATGCTTAGTTTAGCATCTGAAAAGCAATCAATCATCTTATTAATATAACAAAGAACAAAAACCAAGGATCATCTCAATGAGCACAGAAAAAGCATTTGACAAAATTCAGTATCATGAATAAACACTTTCATGATACAAATACAACCTAAAAATAGGAGGGAACGTCTTCAACCTGATAAATGGTATCTATCCATTAAAAAAAAAAAATTAACATCACACTTATTGGTAAAGGAATAATTCTGACTTTCAGTTTTATTTAAGAAATATATGTGATGCCTAAATTGGTTTAATTATGCCAAATCACTGTCCTTTTGTTTGTTTGAAAATTTCCGTAATTAAAAGTTAAGCAATTATCTTTTTAAAAGAATGTATAACTTCCAAATTAATTGAGGAAAAATGTATAATACTGTACAATGAAATTTCTGCATATGGTGAGGAAATATGGCTTAAATAATGTCAGCATTTTCAAATTTATGGAAATTTTTATTTGTGTTTTTCCTGTGTGTTATAGTCCATATGTGAGTTTTATTTTGTAAGAAAAATGTTTTGAAAGAAAGGGAACAGAGAGATGGAAAAATACACTAAATATGCTACCAATAATAATAAAATTAGTACAGCAATATTAAAAACAGAAATGGGAAATTAAATGGGGAAAAGAGATATTTTATTATGATAAAAGAAATTAGAGTAAAATTGTATGCACCTGATTACAAAGGTTCAAAACATATCAAATAAACTGTATTAGATAAATAATTAAATGTGGTTGGAAACTTTAACACACCTTTTTCAGGAATCAACAGATCAAGCAATCTAAAAATAAATAAGGATAGGGAGGATTTTAAAAAACTTTTTATTATTAAACATTTCAAACATAAAGGAGAGAATACAAACCCTCATGGTACCATAACTCGGTAACAACCACATGGTAACAACCACAAACATTTTGATATACTTCTTTCATCTTCCCATTCAACACAGATTTAATATATGCTGGGATACTTTAAGGTAAATTCTAGACCTGTCATTTACCTCCAACATATACTTTCTTATATAACCTAACTAGGGGCCTGGTGCACAAAAATTTGTGCACTCGGGAGGTCCCTCAGCCTGACCTGTGCCCTCTCACAGTCTGGGACCCCTCTGGGAATGTCCACCTCCTGGTGTGCCTGGCCAGCCTGGGTGAGGGGGCTGATGGCTGTTTGCAGGCTGCCCAGCCCCCCAGTGGGGTCCCTCACCCCACTGGGGTGTGGCCAGCTTGGGTGTGGGCCTGAGGGCTGTTTTCAGACTTTCAGGCTGCCCACAGTCCCTTCAGGTTTTAGGTCCCTACTGGGGTACCGGGCCAGCCTGGGTGAGGGGCTGATGGCTATTTGCAGGCTGGCCAGTCCCCCAGTGGGGTCCCTCACCCCATTGGGGTATGGCCAGCCTGGGTGACAGGCTGAGGGGCATTTTCAGGCTTTCAGGCTGAACACAGCTCCCATTGACCCAATGTCCCAATGTGGCTAGAAGCAGGTTTCTGGGGTTTGTTTATCTTCTATAATTCATACACTGTTCCTTTAAGCTGAGGTCTAGGCAGGTAACGAAACCTCCTCTCTGCTTCAGCTCATGGCTTCTAAAATGAAACAATGTTTCCCTTTGTAGTCAGGCCCGGCCTACTGTTTGCTTCAGCTCCAGACGCTGCTATCATTGAGACTTTGTTGCAAATATGTTGTTGCCTGGAGCCGGGAGAAGGCCAGCGGCCTGCAAACAGTTTCACTCCTGCTGCAACAGAAGCTGCCTGTTTACTCAGCTCCGTGACTGCCAGCCTCCATCTTGGCTGGGTTAATTTGCATACAGCCGCTCTGATTGGCTGGTGGGCATGGCTTAGGCGTCCCGAAGAGACGGTTAATTTCAATATTATGCTTTTATTAGATTATATGTCATTTACTTCAATAAGTGAAAAATAAGATATAAAGGATTTAATGAAACCTATTACCACTTGTTACTCATGGAATTTATAAGAACTGACCATTTACCCAGCTACTAATAAAATTTCCATACAATTAAAGATGCAGACATTATTTAAGCATATTTTCTTGATAACAATACAACTGGGCCACAAATTAGTAACAAAAAAATACCAAAAACAACAAACAACAAAACCTACTAGGAAATAGGCAAAAACCACCATTCTTAATAACTTTTGGGTTAAAAAGGGAATCAAAACTGTAATGACAAACCATTTAGAAGGGACAGTGATAACATTACAAATTGAAACCAGAGGGATACAGCCAGATTGTTGTGCAAAGAAGAAAACTAACACTTCAATGCCAATAGTTAGAAAGTGAGCAAATACAAACATGAAGTAAGTATTATACTCAAGAAGCCAACGAGAGAATATTAAATTGAACCCAGGAAACGTAGGAAAAAAGAACTGATAAAAGCAAAAATTAAGAAAAAGTGAGTAAAAAATGGTAACAGAATAAAAAAAGTACTTAGGTTTCTTGAAAGACTCACTAAATAGGTAAACTTTTCACAAACTAATCAATAAAAAGATTCAAATCATTTGGAGCAAAAAACATAATTATAGAAATAGAGAGAACAGAAACAAGATGGCAGCATGAGGTAAACACCGTAAATGCAGCCGTGAACAACTATTTCAGAAAAACCACAAAAAGAACACACGGACACCACTTGCACCCACAGGAAGGCTGGCTGAGTGAAAATCCTACAACTAGAAAAGAGTCTGAGACTCAGAGGAGCGGCAGAAACAAAGTACAGAGGTACGGAGGCGCGCGCACGGGGCTTGGGGAGAGGGCTGGCTCCAGAGGACACGGTTCTTTTCCAAAACGGAGAGAGCCACAAGTTCCCAGCGGCTCTGAACTCCAGTTCCAGGCGAGTTTCTGAGGACCCAGACACCCGGAGAAGGGAAACTGACTGGCACCGAGAGGAAATCCAAAGCGGGTTTCTCTCAGCGTTGCTTGCAGCAATTACCATGGGACACAGTGACCTGGTGTCTCTCAGTGCAGGGCTGAGAAGCGCCATAGCTATTTGCTCCGCCCTGCCCTGCAGACTCCCCGAGGCCCTGCCCCTCCCAAGCTGCATCAGAGGCTTTTGCATATAAAAGACTGAGTAGCCTAAGGCAAAGGCTTAATCAACACCTCCTTAAAGATACAGGAGCCAGCCTAACCCAGTGGCCAGAGTGGGACTAACCTAAACAAAACAGATCCACAAGGAACACACTTGGGGCAGATGCAGTGAGCATAAAAGCCCCACTAAAACAACTCTTGCCCCATAAGGGTGTCTCCAGCACAGAAGTTCTCCCACTGTAGACACAGCTGACTCTCATAACCAAGTGGCTTAGAGGTTAATTCCTCGCAGTGATCGCCTAAATCAGAAAGGGAAGCAGCCAAAATGCGGAGACAAAGAAACAGATCACAAATGACAGAAATGGAGGAAAGAAAACAACAGGATATAGAGTTCAAAACCACGGTTATTAGGTTTTTCAAGAAATTTCTAGAGACTGCTGATAAATTTAGTGAGATCCTCAATGAATCTAATGAGACCCTCAAGGATATGATAAAGG
>PVJC01042740.1:0-14812 GCA_004026665.1 Murina feae
AATCTAATAGCCTGTGCAAATATTTAATACTAACACTATTTTTACATTAATTGATGTCTTACCCAGTGTTTACAAAATTTATGTCATAATATTTAATTAATTTTATTTTACAATCTTTCCAAAGTTTAATTTTAAAAACATTATAATTGATTAAAAAATGACTAATTTATTCCAATGGGCTCTGAAATACCTCAAAAATTTAATCTCTGTTTTTATGAAAAAGGTTTTAAAAGTCATTAGGACTAGCCCTGGTCAGTTTGGCCCAGTGGATAGAGTGTCAGGCAGCCAAATGAAGGGTCCTAAGTTCGACTCTGATCAAAGGCAACTGGGGTTGCAGGTTCAATCCCAGTCAAGGGCAATACCTGGGTTGCAGTCTCAATCCCCAGCCCTAGTTAGGGAGCATGCAGGAGGCAACCAATCAATGTGTCTCTCTCACATCAATGTTTCTCTCTTTCTCTCTCTCCCCCTCCCTACCGCTCTCTCTAAATATTAATGAAAAAATATCCTCAGGTGAAGATTAATAACAAAAACAAAGTAATTAAACATCTTTAAAATACTTAAAATAACATAATAAAGTAATAATAGTAACAAACGTACTAATATCTATATTCTATTTATATACATTCCTTTTCATTAAAATGGATGTAAAAATTTCAACCTGCCTTAGGAAAATACTTGCATAATTTGAAAGCCAGATTTAAACAGGGAATTCCCAGGAGTAACACATGTCCTGTTAGTGACACTGGGCAGCCAGGAGTGATGGCTCCCTGTGAGGCTACTTGGCAATAATATTCCAGGTCTGTGAGGTCACACACTAGAAGGTTATGAATTGTTTCTAATGCTCAACATTTATCGATTACTTTATTAAAAAATGTATAACTATGCCACTTCAAGTTTCATCTTCTATGGAATAATTATTTTACTCAAATACAGTTTCAAAGAAATTACATCTTTTATAAAATTCATGATGAGGAGTGGTTTACTCTAAATTACAGATTTCTAAACAGGCCATATATTTAAGTGAATATTTATAAAACTCTAAAAAAAATACCTGAATTCATAAAAATGCTGACAAATCAAAATCAATAGAAATTGATTATAGACTAAATAAAATAAAAATGATTATTCTTATTATGGTTTTAAATATTGTTAATTTTTATACCTTATTATTTTTCAAATATAAGAGAAATCAAAAGGAGACATTCTACATTATTACTAAGGCTCATTAACCAGGTTACAGCGGCTGGTAAATTAACAGCATTAATGTCACAATATTTTCCCAGAGATAGAGGTCAATGACCACGACTTAACACCAGGACATTTTTGTTCATTTAAAGAAACATTAAGTAAAGACTCACCAACATTGCTGCAATGAACCTTATCAGGTTCCTAACCCCTAATGGACATCTGTCCCTGTCTGTGACACCTCCATCTAGAGTGGAAGTCAAAAGCTTTTCAAAGAGAAAAAGGACAAATATAAAAAATAGCCAGCCATCCTAAGGCACTGACAAGGCCTGTATACTTAAAAATATTATTAAGAACCAGAGGCCCTGAACTAATTGGTTTAGCTCAGTGGATAGAGCGTTGGCCTGCAGACTGAAGGGTCCTAGGTTTGATTCTGTCAAGGCCATTTGGTTGTGGGCACATTCCCAGTAGGGGATGTGCAGGAGGCAGCTGATTGATGTTTCTCTCTCATCAATGTTTCTACCTCTCTATCCCTCTCCCTTCCTCTCTGTAAAAAAATCAATAAAATATATTTTTTAAAAAAGAACCAGAGGCCAGTTCACAAATTTGTGTATGGGTGGAGCTAACCAGGGGAAGGGGCTGCAGGCACTTGGCTGGCTGGCCCCGCCCCCTGGTCAAACTCCTTGTCAAACTCCCGGTCCTGGGGACAATTTGCATATTAGCCTTTTATTATATAGGACTAGAGGCCCGGTGCACAAAAATTTGTGCACTCAGGGGTGTCCCTCAGCCTGGCCTGTGCCCTCTTGCAGTCTGGGACCCCTCGGGGGATGTCCACCTGCTGGCTTAGGCCCACTCCCCAGGCAATCGGGCCTAAGCTGGCAGTCAGACATCCCTCTGGCAGCCCAGGAGCCCTCGGGGAATGTCCACTTGCCAGCAGGGAGCGAGCCTAAGCTGCATTTGGATATCCTTAGCACCGTGTAGAGGCAGGAGATGCTCTCAGCACCACCGCTGTACTGGCAGCTGGCAGCCTGGCTGGTGGTTCGGTAGAGCTCCCCCTGTGGGAGTGCGTTGACCACCAAGAGGCAACTCCTGCATTGAGCGCCTGCCCCCTGGTGGTCAGTGTGTGTTATAGTGACCAGTCATTCCCAGTGGTTCTGCTGTTAGGGTCAATTTGCATATTACCCTTTTACTACATAGGATTATAAAGGATAAAGGTCTGGTGCATGCGTGGGGGCTGGCTGGTTTGCCCTAAAGGGTGTCCCGGATCAGTGTAGGGGTCCCACTGGGGTTCCTGGCCAGCATGGGTGAGGGGTTGAGGGCCATTTTCAGGCTGGCCACATCCCCTTCAAGGATTCCTTATTTTGCAATACATCATAGTGTAAGGATAGAGCAGGCTTATAGTTTGGTTTTATAGGATAAATGCTTATATTTTTCCTTCAAGTAAGTGGCTGATTATACTGTACATATCTTTATACAAACCTCAAAGGCTGCTGTCAGGCAATTCCTGTGCAAAAAAACGATCCTCTACTACTCTCCTGTGCCCATTGAAGGATCATCACCGTGTGCTTCTGTCCGTGGTGCTGAAATCCCAGCTAATTGCCCTATGAACACGACGAAAATTATACCCAGAAACACACGCGCGCACTCTCACTCACTCACAAATTTATGGAGCCTGTACAGGGCTGCAATTACTCCATCCCTGGATGGACTGAAGTCACGGGTCTGGCTTTTGCACCTCTCTCCGCCCCAGGACTGCAAACGGAGGCCTTGGCTGTTGCACTGACATTGTTCGTTCACGATGTCAGTCCGAAGCCTAGAGGCTGCCATTGTTGAGGCCAACAGGCCCTTGAGGCAGCCAGTCACCTAGAGTCCGCTATGATCGAGGCATTTGGTACCCTGGAGGCTGCCATTCCTGAGGCCCCCCCCAACCCGCCCGTACCGCACAGGCCTTCGCGAATGAGGCAGCCCGTGTGGGCCAGGTGTCCTTCACTGAGTCATCCAGCACGTTGGAGGCCGCCATCCTTGAGGCAGCCAGGAACCTGAGCATGCTATGACTGCGGCATTCCCTACTCTGGATGCTGCCATTCTTGAGGCCGCCAGTGCCTACAGCAACATGCTCGCGTATTGCGAGACGCGAGAGTCCGCCTTTATTCAGGCGTTCCGTGTGCTGGAGGCCGCCATTCCTGAGGCCGCAGGTCCAGCTAAGGAGGCAGGCAGGATGGGCCAGGGGCCTTCAGTGAGGCAGCCAGCACCTGGAGCCGCCTTTCCCGAGGCCGCCGGTATGTGGGAGGCCGCTGTCTTGGAGGGAGCCGGTAACCTGCAGTCCACGATGAGTCCGGCATTCCGTGCCCTGTAGGCCGCCGTGACTGAGGCAGCAAGTCCGTGCAGCGGGCGTGTGAAGTCTCTCGGGGCCCCGCGCCCTCGCGAGAGGGCCCCTTCGTAGCCGCATTTCGTTCCCCGGAGGCCGCCGTCGCTGAGGCTGTCCGTACCGCGCGGCCTCCGGGGACGAGGCAGCCCATCCGGGCCAGCTGTCCTTCACCGAGGCGGCCAGCGGCTGTACTGGGGCGGCCAGTCCGTCGTAGGCCGCTGTTCGTGCGCCCCGCAGTCCGCTCCGAGTGCGGCATTCAGTCCCCTGAGGCTGCCATCACCGAGGCACGAGGTCCGTGCAGCGGGGTGTGAAGTCTCGGGAGACCCGGCAACCTCTGGAGAGGCAGCCATCGAGGCAGTTGTAACAAGTTACTGGGTTACTGGCTATTAGATACTAGGTTTCTGGATACAGGTTACTAGGTTAATGGTTATTGGTTTCCATTTTACTAGGTTAAGTGTCATGTTTCTGCATCTATATACTTATAGCACAAACCTTCAAGAAGCGGTTCTGGATCTGTGGTTCGCGACCCCTTTGGTGGTGGAAGGACCCTTTCCCAGGGCTCGCCTAACACCATCCTGCATATCAGATATTTATATCACGATTCATAATAGTAGCAAATAACAAAATCCTGAAGAATCAACTACAATAATGTTATGGCTGGGTCACACCACGAGGAACTGCATTTAAAGGGGCAGAAGGTTGAGAACCATTGCCTTAAATGACGCTATTAGGCAATACCTAAGGAAAATCGATTCTCTGCTACCCTCTTGTGGCCACGAAAAGAATAACTCCTTGTGCTTCTGTCCGTGGTGCTGAAATTTTAGCTGCCGCCCTGGGAACTTGGTGGAAAATTGCAGGCAAAGAAAGAAAGAAGCAATCACAAAAAGAAAGAGAAACTCACAAAATCATCGAGGCTGTTCATGGCGGCAACTGTTGTGTTCCTGGATCGACCGAAGTCACGGCTGTGGTTTCTGCACCTCTCTCACCCCAGCCCTGCAAAGGGAGGCTCAGGAGACTGCTGCAGTGAGGTCCCCTTTCATATGACCCACCACTCTGCCTAATACGTTCGTTGGTGTCATTTTTAACTAGAGTGGTGAGTGTATTCCTGGCAAACAAATGCTCTAAGCAGTGAGCAACACCCGCCATGGATTGTATGCACTTTTGTTGTTCTTAAAAAATTTTTTTTAAATATATTTTTATTGATTTTAGAGAGGGAGGGAGAGAGAGAAACAAACATCAATGATGATAGAGAATCATGGATTGGGTGCCTCCTGCATGCCCCCCTGCTGGGGATCTATCCCACAACCCAGGCATGTTACCTTGACTGGAATTGAACCAGGGACCCTTCAAGTCTTCAGGCTGGTGCTCAATCCACGGAGACAAACCAGCTAGCGCTGTTGTTCTTTTTTTAAATTTATTTTTAACTCTAATTAACATATAGTAATACATTACTTTCAGGTGCACAACATAGTGATTCCACATTCACATCCCTTACAAAGTGACCACCCCATAAGTGTAGTTCACATGTGAGTTTACTGCCTATGCTACAGCCACATGTCCACGACTTATTTCCTAAATGGTGTGATGGACTTTTGCAGCCTCAATGCGGACAACCCAGGGCTAGTGTTGCTCCAGGTTGTTAGGGAGCAAGATGTTGGCGGAAGAGCAGCTGGAGGCTAATGTGTTCCATAGGGACGAGGGGTTGTGTCGTGGAGCAGCATGTGTGTGACTGAAACACTTCTGGGGCTTAGGGTAAAGGACCAGTGGCTGTTTGGAGGTGACTTGGGGAAGGAGGTGAGGTGAGACTCAAAGTCTCCTGCAGCTGCTGTAACAAGACAGGTCTTTCCAGAAGCTCCAGGGAGAACCTCGCAGCCTTTTCTATGTCCTGAGATGGGGAAGACCTGGATTCCCCACAGGTCCCAGTGTGATCATAGCAACCCTTATAAGGGAAAGACAGTAGGATCAGAATCAGAAAGATACATGAGGCTGTGCTGCCGGCTGTGAAGCTGGAGGTCAAAGGAGAGACATTTCTCGGGTGTGGCTCCAGTGTCATTGTGGGGTCATCTTCCTCGTGGCTGCGCATGGCAGGCACCAGGTCCTGCAGGTCCTTGTTGAACATACGTTTGATGTGCCCTTGATCATCTTGAGGTGCCTAACAAAGGCGGTCGGTGGGCTGGAGACTGGGATGCCTGATGGCAGATGGCGTAGGGGGAACCACGCATCGCCCTTGGTCCCTGCAGAGCAGTGCGCCACAGGCTGCCATTTTGTTCTGTGCAACCAGGCCAGTCCCCGTGCAAGACACTTTGGGCAGACTGCACTCTATTCCCTTCCCTTCACACTCCTTCTACTCAGTTTTAAAAATAAAAATTTGAGGGTGTTCAAGGGTTAGAGTCCAAGCTGCTCCTAGGGCTAGGACTGGGCATGTTGTTAGGCTGAGGGGTGAGGGATTGTGGTCGGTGTGGAGGTCAGGGTCAGAGGTGAAAAAGGTGAATTTTGATTGTAAAGAGAGAATTTGCTTTTCAAAAGATGAATTTGAAGTGTAAAAGGTGAATTTTCTATGTAAAAGGTGAATTTGTGTTTGAAAAATGTGAATTAGTCTGTATTTGGGAAGCATGCAAAGGAGTTGCGATTTCTATGATCCTCATAAATTCCCATATTGCTTCATATCTTTTCAAGTCACTTCTGTGACATTAAGGTTATTATTGCTGAGCACGTTCTTCTCCTAGTAAATTATTTGTAAGCACGAGTGGGGGCTCCGGCTGCCCCTGGGGCTCAGGTTTGCGTTTGTGGGGGGCGGTCGGCGCTGCGGGGCAGAGGAGCTCCTGGAGGGTCCTTCCTTGGGAATCTGCATTTTGAATCATCTCGGGTTCTGTGAGGGTCACATCTTGTGAAAATACCTTAAAATTAATTTAACATTCAGTGTAGCATGTAAAGACAGTTCTAAGAATTTAAAAGACACCTGAGTCAGAACCTTGAAATGCTTGCATCCCTGCAGTAGCATTTTAACACGTCTGAGTGCAGAGGGAGGGTGGAGAATGGGGGTTTACTGCCACCACGGTTCATGCCCTGTGACATTTAAAAAGGATAAGAATATCAGATGGCATGTTGGGATTTCTGTTGACCTGGAGAAGGGATGGAACTACTTCAACAAGTGTGCATCAGACAGCTTCCTCCTTGTAACCTGAGTGAAGAGGACCTGTTACAGAATCCACACTTGAGCAAACTGCTGCTGAGTCTCTCCCAACACGTGTTCGAGTGTGGCTGAAGTCTCTCTCTTGCAAAGGAACAGGCTGAGTCACAAAAGGAAGTTGGACAGAAGAAGACAACATGGCTGAGGTCTGAGATTTGACAAAGAGTCCTCCAAGAGCTGCGTGTGGATTACTATGTGAAGACAGAAGACCCAAATGTAACTTCTGAGGAGAAAATTTTTCATGAGGCCCTTGAACAGCAGCTCCTTGCGACTCAACTAACACAGCTCTAGGTCCTAGCCAGGAGAGGGTGATGCCTCCACTGCTAGGACTGGAGAAAGCATACCTTGTGGAGCTCTTGCCACCTTCAGAGGATTTTGTGTGGATGGATGAGAGCTTGGCTGCCACTGGAAGTGGAGGAGCAAGTAAAGAAGAAATGTTTCAGTCTGCTTTGCTACCGTGATCCTAATTCTGACTCAGACCATGAAACCCAATTCTGACTCAGACCATGAAACCATGAAGGCAGCAAAGGTATATAAACTGGCAGAGATCCTGGTGAGTGAGAAGTAGCAGTGCCAGGATGCCAAGAGTCAGCAGAAGGAGCAGGTGGTACTGCTAGAGAAGAAGAGTGCCAACTACTGCCAGGTGCTTCTCCGCTGCCTTACCTTAATGCAGGAATTGCTCCAGGAGCACCGGCTGAAGAGTCAGTCCAAGTTAGACTGCATCCATGCCCGGTACCTAGAGTTGAAGTGCAGTGCCATGTTCCTTAAGTTGAGGATGGAAGATGTCTAGATTTTGTCTGACATGCTGCTGAGACAGTGGAAGTTCATGATCTCATTACGGACCATTTGGAAGGGTCCATTCGGCTACAAGAAGACGACATGGGAAAGTCCCGACAGGTCCTAAACACCTATGAGGTCCTTGTGGGGGAGTTTAGGAACCTTGTAAAAGAGTACACCCAACTGAAGTAGACAACTAAGAATAGGTGTTGGGCACTGCAGGAGTATAAGAAAGCCTCCTGCTGAATGTGAGCAGGCCAGGAGGCACGGCTTGTGCATTGGCAGTGCTTCCTCTTCCTGCTAAAGTGACCACCTCCACCTGGGACTATCTTCACTCTGGGAGGGTGGGGACACTTGCTGGAAATGCTGCAGTCATGTAGGCACCCTCCTTGTTTAGAACAAGTGAATCTCTTGTGGATAATGTGGCTGATTGATGTAAATTTATGTACAGGTATCTCCTTAATTAAAGTGATGATATTGAAAAAAAAAGATTCATGTTAATAGTTTTGTGTTGCAGCACAGTGGTGTTGAAGGGTGTTGTTGTAACTCAAGGGGTTCTGCTGGATCCCTATGCCTGTCTCTTTGTGAATGAAAGATGAAGTAATCCTGTAGAAATGTGCTAAGAGTAAAGATTCCTTATTTGGTGATTTATGTATCAGAACGTGATCCTAGAGCAGACTTGTACACTGGCTTTATAACCAAGCAGTTGCTTGGCTTTTATATATATATAAGCCACTGTTCTCAAACATATTAATGATTATTGCATGTAATATTATATTTAACTTATTTTCTTGAAATATTAATGTTTATTGAATGTAAATACCTAATTATTTTGTATCAACAATCAGGTAATAGATTTATTTTGTATATTTTTAAAAAATAAAAAGAAAAGAAAAGAATCCAATTAAAAAAATGTACACACCAGCTGGTTCCTCCTCCCTCACTCTCTCTCTCCAGCTTCAAAGCCTCCATTTGTGCAGGTAGACGAGGGGCCTCTTCCTGGCCCAGCAGCGTGAGAAAAGGAGGTCAAGGAGGCAGAGGGTCCAGGTACTGGGTTCTGGGGCCCAACCTCACCCAGCAGATTTTCTGGGATCCATCACCCTCCCACAGTTCCCAGACCAGGCAGGCTGTTTCCTGCCTCCCTGCCTTCCACATGCAGTTCCTTCCACCTTGAACACCCTTCCTCATCCTTCATGTCCCTCTTTGGCTATAATCCCACTGGAGAACCTCCCTTGAATCCCTCGAACTCCCCCTGTACCCTGCACCCACCTCAGTCACGGCTGTTTTCTGGGTGACACTCTCATGGGGCAGTGAGGTCTAGCGGATGCTAGCTTTGCCTAAGTGCCCAAGCCACTGGCATAGACACGTAAATACAGAAGGAAGGGAAGCAGGGAGGGAGGCAAGGGAGCAAAGGAACTCCTCTCGTAGGATTGGAGTGGATCTGAACTGTGAGCACTTGGCACAGGGCTGGGCATGGAGCAAAGCCCACTCCCTGTCCTCTCCATTGGAGCCTGGGTTCCAGCACCTTCTCCTCATCTGATTCGGAGCCAGCTCAGAGGTCGACTCCATCCTCACAGGCCTGTGTCTGTTACCCATTTGGATACAAGGTAATTATACCAGGAGGCAGACGAGCACTTGACTTCATAAGGAGCTAGTGTGTTAGAGAGAAATGCTTCCATTCTTGGAAATCTTGAAATCTCCTCAAATCCTGGACTGTGCAAACTTGCAAGGGCCTGAGGGATAACCTTGAGCCGGGTTTTGAAATGGCATATTTTCTGCAAACAAAGCCTTACCTGAGGCCATTATATAAAACAGATGTAACCTAAGCTGCTTGGGGTGAAGTGGTAGGTGTTAAAGGGGACTGGGAGAGGGGACCAGAGTCCCCTTTCCCCTGTAGCTCTGGGTCCTGGGGAAATGTGGGGAGGAAGGGTGGGGGGTATTGGGGTTGGTCCTGGTGGTGGGATGGGGCAGTCAGGAGAGAGGGAGAGCCCTGGGGAGAGTCCAGTGTCTGACATTTAGTAAGTGGTACAGAAGGGCTTCAATATTTTCAGAGTTGCATGTTCATGACGTGTGGCTGGGCCAACGAACTCATCTTTCACAGCAAGAAGTCAGTGTATACACACAAAAATGAAAATATGTCCTTGGAGAAAATCGTAGTGACTTCAACTTTAATGTTCTCACATTTTTTTTTTATTCTTGAAGGGAAAATTTAGGGGAAGAGGCTGTTGTCTAAAGGAAATATTTATATGAATTCAGCAACTCCATGAACTCTTTTTCTTTTGTGAAATTCAAGTAAAATTAAAATTGAATCCAAAATATGATTGTTTTATTTTATTTTATTTTTATTTTTTTTAAAAAATACATTTTATTGATTTTTTACAGAGAGGAAGGGAGAGGGATAAAGAGTTAGAAACATCGATGAGAGAGAAACATTGATCAGCTGCCTCCTGCACACTCCCTACTGGGGATGTGCCCTCAACCAAGGTACATGCCCTTGACCGGAATTGAACCTGGGACCCTTGAGTCCGCAGGCCAACACTCTATCCACTGAGCCAAACCAATCAGGGCCAAAATATGATTGTTATGGTTTTATAGAAGTATCTCTACCCATCTGTTTATTACCCATGTTTCTCTTTTTGTATTTGCATACTAACTTGTCTGAAATGATGTTCACCTAATGTAATTGGTTATTCTGGCTGGTGGGACTGGGGTTGTGTTTTTACTTCCATCTTTGGGAGTTCAGTATGTCTGACTGAATTATTTATATTGGACAGATGCCAGTTTTTATCTTAGTGTGATGTTTTTCTTAAAAATAAATACAGGAAGAAAACATAGAAATAACTTATTTATTAAACAAATATTTATTGAACAACTTGATGCCAGATTGTCATGTTTACTAATAACTTTAGGTTTTTGATTACCGCACCTTGTAAATCTTTTCTCCTTGGGTTCCTTGCAATTATTGTATACTGCCACTAGGCGGCAGTAGGCACAGCAGTGTGTTGGGAGGTTTTGTTTTGTGTGGGGTTTTTTTGCCCAGGTTTTAGATAAGACTTGGATTCCAACTTGTAACTTCCCCTTTTCTGGACCCCTCAGGGCACAACCAATGCATCAGGGCAGAGACCACAGTTTCCCTGGTTGCTATTGTTATCATGTTAATTGCTGGCTGTTACCTCTCCTGCACACCCAAGTGGAAGAGCGTGTGTCTATCATAACTTTTCCCAGAGGCTTCCACTCTTTGCTTTCTCCCACCTCCCCAATCTGTCACCAACTGATTTCATGTAACCCACTTACATCTACTCCTTCATTGGTAGTTTATAGAACTTGGTGAAGAACCACCTTTCTCCATCAATTCCTAGAGATTCTGCTTCCTGCCAATTGTCAACAACAGCAACGGGGACCTGAGAAGAAAAGCTGGGCCAGGACACATAGTCCTCAGTCCACACATCAGGAGAGCAACGAGGTGGAATAAGGTGCAGTGCACCCACGCAAGCAGAGGGCCTGATTGTGAGACCAAACATGAGGTGAGCTGGGGTGGGGGAGCAGGTACAGCCAGCCTGTGAGGACGAGAAGTGCGTGCCTGGACTGTGTCTGGGGTACAAGTCTCAGGGGCCAATTTAAGTGAAGAATTCCTGTGGGACCACCTTTCCGTGAGCACATCCTCTAGACTGGACATGGGACTTAGGAGTGTACAATTCTGGTCCCAGTTACATGAGCATTTCGAGGGCCAACCTCATAGGCTCTCAGGAGCAGAGCCAGGTCTTAAGTTTAGGTCTTTCAACGACTGTGTTAGCTATAAAAATGATAAATTTATTAGTAATAAAAAAAGCCCCCAAAAGGTTTGTTCCATGTCCAAAAGAACATTTCTGTAAATGCAGATCCAGGCTCAGATCCATTTTAGAGAATTCCCTCCATCAGAACTGCTACAATGACACAGGAAGAAGTGCAAACGAGAAAAGGAGCAAATTTGATCTAAAACACTTGGAACAATTTCCCTCTTTAACTGTCAAGAGACTGAACTGGATGCCCAAAGAAAAGGCCCCTGTTGTTCTCACCACAACAATCTAGGACTCAGGGGTCCTCCAACATTTTAAACAGGGGGCCAGTTCACTGTCCCTCAGACGGTTGGAGGGCCGGACTATAGTTTAAAAAAAACTATGAACAAAGTCCTAGCACACTGCACATATCTTATTTTGAAGTGAAAAAACAAGGAGGCAAAAACACCCAGCGGGCCGGATAAATGACCTCTGCGGGCTGCATGTGGCCCTTGGGCCGTAGTTTGAGGACACCTGCGAGTCTATCCACTGAGTCAAACCATCTAGGGCTTACCTGGTTTTTAAAGGTGACAATTTTAGGAGAGGGGTCAATGAAATATCTCAATAGAATATTCATCAACTCCCCAGGTGTGTCCTTTGATGTGCTGATGCATTACAAAGAGCATAAACAGTGATCAGGGGCATTCTCTGATCAATTTCACCTTAAAAAATGTCACTGGAGAGACTTGAACCAAGGGTGGTCTGCCCAGACATGATCTGGAATGTGTAACCCATTTGCTCCTAAGCATCCTAGGTTATGGCAGATAAGTTTTTGTGATTTATTAGTTATTCCTATAAATTACTAGGCCCTGTTGGAGTCTCAGATTTGCCATTCCACTTGCCAAGAAATGTTCCTAGCTTTTTAATAACCTTCTTCAACTCTATAAACTTGGGGACTCTTATTAGTGTTGAATTCAACACAATGACCATCAGTGGACAGACACTAGACACTAGAGCCATAATCAGGATCCCATACACAAATCCTGGACTCTAGAACCTGGACCCTATAGAGAACCACAAACCAAAACCTGAACACCTCAGTCCTGGGACTCAAACTCAAAGTGATTCCCCTGACTCAAGCATACTATTCGACACAAAAGCCAGAAAAGGGATGCCACAGACTGACAGCAGATTCTTCAGATCAGATTCCACACACCAGAATCTGAATCTATAGCTGCACTTGGACCCCACATAGAACCCAGGACACAGAGCTACGCCCAAAGAGACCCAAAACTCCAGACACACACCCAAATACATATTTGACCCGAAACCACAGACCCTGGACATATAGGAGGGATCTATGACTAAGACGCCAGAGCCACAATCTGGAGTTGGAGACAGACACCAGACCTCAGCTGCCAGGTGCCGGATGCAGGAACTGAACCAGATCCTCACGTTGCACACAAACCCATGATTCACTAAAGGGAACCCATGTCACTCTAAGCCCAAGCAGGTAGTTTCACAAATAGTTTATTTCATGCCAATGTCAATGTATAAGAGAAAAAAATAATTCCAGAACTTGAAAATTCTACCAAACTCTGCAGTGTCACACACATAAGACTAACAGAATGAAAAAGTAATAATAATGCTTACCTTTGCTGGCAGGTATCCATGATCTTTTGGCTGCAGCAGTGTGAGAAGTTAGTGGTGTCCCAGCCAATAATTTCACAAGGCTGGCTCTTCAAAACTGTGGGAGATTTAAAAAGTAATTATTTGCCTCATATCTTATAAATTTTAACAGTTGGACTAATAACCAAATTAACATGATCAAATTAATAAGAGATGTACTACATTTAATACATGCACAAGGAAAACTCACATACAAATGAATGCCAAAGACAGTCTTATGCAATAAAAGCCTAATATGCAAATTGTCCCCTTCGCAGGGAGTTCAACCAGGAGTTCAACCAGGGGGCGGGGCCGGCGATGGGAGGTGCCCTGGCCAGCAGTTGGCAGCCACTAGGGATCCTACCTGTGCATGAATTTCATGCACAGAGCCTCTAGTAAGGTAATATTAGGAACAGGAAGTGTTGGAAAATGGGAAACCAGGGTCTTAGGTTGTGGGGGTGAAATGGGTGATATTTGGGAAAAGTGCAGGATATGTGGCATGTTAATTTTCATTAGGTAATCTCAAAAAGTATAGGATGGAGAAAAGAGGTAAGATATGAGTATCAAGAAACTTCTGGTAGCCCGACCAGTGTGACTCAGTGGTTAAGCATGGACCCATGAACCAGGAAGTCATGTTTGATTCCCAATCAGGACACATGCCGAGGTTGTGGGCTCGATCCCCAGTGGGGTGTGTGCAGGAGGCAGCCAATCAATGATTCTCTCCCATCATTGATATTTCTATCTCTCTCTACCTCTCCCTTCCTAACTGAAATCAATAAACATATATTTGAAAATAATAAAGGAAACTTTTGAAAAAGCAAATGAATGAATAAAAGCTATCCTAACCAGATAGAAAAATATATTACAAATTTTATAAAGCTACAGTAATGTAAAAACTTGGGTAATATCCCATGAAGAGAAAAGTTGATGGGATAGAATACAAAGTCCAGTAATAGAATAAAACACATGGAAGTTTGGTGTAATAAAAGTATCTCCTTAGATCAGTGGAAAAAGGTGTTGGAACAACTGAATGTGAAAAAAACATTGAAACAAAATCAACTCATTTCACTCATAACTAGTATAAGAACTGAAAGCTACCTAAAACACAAGGGTACAAAGGGATCAAAAGTGAAAGAATGGAAAAAAATACATTAAGCAAACATAAGCAAACTAAAAATTATATGGTAACACATGAGACCTGAAGGCAAAAAACATGACTATAAATAAAGAAGAGCACTTCAGATCAATAACTTCATTTTACCAGGAAGATAAAATTCACAAGCACTTCATAACATGAAATCAAAGTACACAGAACAGAGCTACAAGGGAAACTAGATAATTTTAAAAGCATAATAAATTTACAATCATAATACATTTAACACACCTATCTCACTCAGAGACAGAGCATACCTCTTTCAGAACCAATAGCCTCCCACATGGACCTCAGTAAAGATATAAAAAAACTTCAACAACCTGAGCAGCAAACTGTGTTCAATGTTCAGAGAACCCACTGCACCCAACAACCTTTCCTGCTGAAGGTCACGAAGGTGTTATTCCCAAGTTGCACACGAGGTGGCAGCAGAGGGGCACACTTCAATGATATTTTATGTGACCATGCAGTGCTATGAAGCAAGTTCCAACAAACTTCAAAGAACTGAAATTATATACAGTACTAGGGGCCCGGTGCACAAAAATTTGTGCACTCAGAGGGTGGGGGTCTCTCAGCCCGGCCTGTGCCTCTTGCAGTCTGGGACACCTCGGGGGGATGTCCACCTGCTTGGCATGCCTGGCCAGCCTGGGTGAGGGGCTGAGGGCCATTTTTGGGCTGTCCACAACCCCTTCAGGGTTCGTGCACTGGGGGGTGGGAGG
>PVJC01042741.1:0-14811 GCA_004026665.1 Murina feae
AAATAACATTCCATTATATCGACGTACCATATTTAATTATCTATTTATCAATTGATAGATTATTTATACTTTTGAGCTCTTATGATTAATATTATTGCAAACATTTGTGTGCAAATTTTTATGGTTATGTTTTTATTTGTTTTGTGTATATGCCTATGATATGGTAACTCTGTTTAATGTTTGAGGAACTGCCACACTATTTTCCAAAGTGACTACATCATTTTACATTCCCATCAGCAGTGTAGGAGGCTTCCAATTTCTCTGCATCCTTACCATCCTGTATTATCTTTCTTTGTGATTATAGCTTAGCCAGTGTGACATAGTACTTTTGTTGTCATTTTGACTTACATTTCCCTGATGAATAATGATGATGAGCATATTTTCATATACTACTAGCGATTTGTATATATATTCTTTGACAATTATCTACCATATCCATTACCCAAATTTTATTGAGTTATTTGTCTTTTTATTATTGAATTATAATTGTTATTTATTCTGGATACAAGCCCTTATTAAATATATAATATACCTCCCACTCTATATGTTGTTTTTACACTTTCCTGATGGCATGCTTTGAAGTGTAAAAATTTTTATTTGGATGAAAACCAATTTATTGATTTTTAATTTTACGGATAATGCTTTGGGTATTGTATCTAAGAACTCGACACAACCTGATGTCACAAAGATTTTCTCCTGTTTTCTTCTAAAAATTTTACAGTTTGGGCTCATACATTTAGGTCTGTAATTATGTTGAGTTAATGTTTGTATATCATTTGTATGATACTCTAAATTGCTCTTTTTTTTTTGCATGTGGATATCCAATTGTTTTAGTCCATTTGTCAAAAAGACTATCTTGTGTTGCCATTATTTGTCAAACATTAATTAATCAAATATGGACTCTCAATTCTGTCCCACAATATTTTTGCTTATCCTTGGGCTAACACTAAACTGATTTGATTATTGTTACATTATACTAAGTTTTGGAACCCAGAAAGTTCTTTCTTTTTAAACTTGTTTCGGCTATTTTAGATTTTCTGTGTTTCTATGCAAATTTTGGGATATATTTTGTCAATATCTACACAAAATCTTGTTGTGATTTTAATAGGGCTTACATTGAGACTATATATCAATTTTGGAAGACTTGCCATCCTGAAAATATTGAGAATTCAATCCATGAACATGGATTCTATATCTTCTTATTAAGATCTTTATAGTCTCTCAACAATGATATATAGATTTCAGTGCACAGAAATGTTTCACATCTTTGGTTAGATTTATTCCTGGGTATTTAATATTTTTGTTGCTATTTTATATTTTTTTAAATATTCACTTTCTTATTATTTGTTACTAGTATATAGAAATAAAATCAAATTTTGTATATTTATCTTGTATATTTATCTTTATATATTTATCTTGTATCTAGTTAACTATTTATTAACTAGAGGCCCAGTGCACAAAAATTTGTACCCTTGGGGGAGTCCTTCAGCCTGGCCTGTGCCCTCTCACAGTCGGGGATCCCTCAGGGGAATGTCCACCTGCTGGCTTAGGCCTGCTTCCTAGGGGATTGGGCCTAAGCTGGCAGTCAGACATCCCTCTGGCAGCCTGGGAGCCCTCGAGGGTATAGATTGTCCATTTGCCAGCAGGGAGCAGGCCTAAGCTGCAGTAGGACAACCTTAGCACTGCTGAGGAGGCGGGAGAGGCTCCCACCACCACCACCACTGTGCTGGCAGCTGTCAGCCAGGCTTGTGGCTAAGCAGAGTTCCCCCTGTGGGAGTGCACTGACTACCAGGGGCAGCTCCTGCATTAAGCATCTGCCCCCTGGTGGTCAGTGTGTGTCATAGTGACCAGTCCTTTCCAGTTGTTCTGCTGTTAGGGTCAATTTGCATATTACCCTTTTATTATATGGGATAGAGGCCTGGTGCATGGGTAAAGGCCAGCTGGTTTGCCCTGAAGGGTGTCCCAGATCAGGGTGGACATCCTGCTGGGGTGCCTGACCAGCCTGGGTGAGGGGCTGATGGTCCTTTTCAGGCCACACACCCTTCAGGGTGGCGGTCCCCACTGGGGGTGCCTGGCCAGCCTGGGTGAGGGGCTGATGGCTGTTTGCAGCTGGCCAAGCCCCCAAGTGGGGAACCTCACCCCATAGGGGTATGGCCAGCCTGGGTGAGGGGCTGCGGGCCATTCTCAGGCTGCCCACAGCTCCTTCAGGGGGGTCCCATTGGGGTGCCTGGCCAGCCTGGGTGAGGGACTGATGGCCATTTTCAGGCTGGCCATGCCCTGCAGTGACCCAAGCTCCCAGCCTCTCCTTTTTTTTTCTTTTTTCACCTCCTCGTTGAGTGGAAGCCATGGCCGGCTGGAAGCAGGTATCTGGGATTTATTTATCTTCTATAATTGAAACTTTGAAACCTTGAGCAGAGCCCAGGGGCAGCCAGGGCAGGTGGGAAGCTTGGCTTCCTCCATTGCCAGGGGCAACCCAAGCCTCCTGCTCTGTGGCCGCTGCCATCTTAGTTGGTTAATTCACATACCTGTTTCTGATTGGCTAGTGATTATAGCGGAGTGATGGTTAATTTGCATTTTTCTCTTTTATTAGTGTAGATTGTTCTATACTTTTTTGGATTCTTTGGAGATTTTCCTATATAAGATCATGTTATCAGCAAATAAAGACAGTTTACTCCATTTTCAATCAGGTTGTTTTAATTTTATTTATTTGCTTATTTATTTATTTCTCACTACAGTGGCTACAACATCCAATTCAATGTTAAATAGAAATGATGAAACAAGAGACTCTTGCCTCTTTCCTCATCAAAAAGAAAAAACATTCAGCATTTCACCATTCAGTATGATTTTAAACTGTGGGTTTATTTTGTTTTATTTTTGTAGCTATCCCTTATCAATTTTAGGATGTCTTCCATTCCTAGATTGTTGAGACCTTTTATCATGAAAGGGTGCTGGATTTTGGAAAATGCTTTTTTTCCTTTTGATTAATGTAATTAATATGATAAATTATATTCACTAATTTTCAAATGTTAAATCAACCTAACATCACTGGAATGACTCTCATTTGGCCATGGATATAATTCATTTTATATATTGCTGCATGTGCATTGCTAATATTTTCTTAAAGGTTGCACCAGAGTTTATGACCATGGGCAATACTGGTCTGCATTTTTGTTTTCTTTGATATGTTCATATAGCTTGGAATCAAGGTAATATATTAGCCTCATAGATTGTGTTGGTAAGTGTTCCCTCTGTTATTTCTTGGTATAGATTGTAAAGAATTGGTATTATCTAAATATTTGATAGAATTCAGAAGTGAAGCTATCTGAGCCTGGGTTTTTCTTTGTGGTAAGATATTCAATTACTATATCAATTTATTTGCTTGGCATATGTTTAGTCAGATTTTCTATTTCTTCTTTGGTCACTTTTGGTAATATATATCTTTTTGGAGACTTTTCCATTTCACTTATGTTGTTAAATATTTGTTATAAAGTTTTCCAGAGTAGTCTCATATAATCTTTTAAATTTCTATACTGTCAGTAGTGATATCCTCTCTTTCAATTATGATTTTAGTAATTTTTGTTTCTTTCTTTTAGACTTGGTCAGTCTAGCTTATGACTTTTAAATTCTGCTGATCTTTTTAAAGGAATCAGCTTTTGGGTTAATTGATATTCTATGTCAACTGTCCCCTATTTCATTAATTTCTACTCTAATTTTAATCATTTCCTTTTTCAGTTTATTTTTACCTTAGTTTACTCTTCTGTTTTTGATTTGTGAGATGGAAGCTTAGGGTATTGATTTGAGATATTTCTTCTTCTCTTATATAGGCATTGAAAACTAAATTTCCTTCTAAGCTGTTTTAGCTGCATCCCATAAAATTAGATATATTTTCATTTAAAATGTCCATTTTTATCACTTCTTTCATGCTTCATTCTTTGACCTATGAGTATTTAGAAGTATGTTTAATTTTCTAGTGTTTGGAGGTTTGCCAGATTTCTCTGCTGTCATTCCATTTTATTATCGAACATATTTTGTATAATTTCCATCCTTTTAAATTTACTAAAGCCTATGTTATTGTGTAGAATATAGTTTATGCTGGAGAATTTTCTTATACACTTAAAAAATTTTGTCCTTCAGTTGTTGGGTAGAAGGTTTTATATATGTCAGTTAGGTTGAATTACTTGATAGTGTTATTCAAGTCTTCTTTAACCTTGCTGATTTTCTGCCTAGTTGTTCTACCAATTATTAAGGTTAGGGGAATGAAATCTACAACTATTGCTTGTGGATTATTGATTTCTCTTCTCAATTCTGTCAGCTTTTGCTTCATGTGTTTTGATGTCTTGTTATGAGCAGTGTATACATTTGTAATTATTATAAAATTTCCTGACTTAATTTATTCTTTTATAATATAAAAGCTCATTAATCAGTAGTAATATTTCCTGTTTTAATGTCTATTTTGTATAATATTAATGTAGTCACTTCAGCTCTATTAAGATTGCTGTTTGTATAGTAGATATTTTCTCATCATTTTTCTTTAAAAATATTTGCGCATTTGAAATTAAGGTGTCTTTATTATAGAAATCACACAGTTGGGTCTTGCTCTTGTATTTGGCCTGTCAATATCTGTCTTTTGGATGTTTAGCTCTTTTAAATTAATATAATTAGTGATATAGTTGGATTTTAACATTTTGCTATTTGTATTTTATGTCTCCTGTCTTTACCTCTGTGTTTTCCCTATTTGCATTCTGTCATGTTAAATACAAAATATTTAATATACCATTATAATTCCTCCAGTTTTTTTAACCATATATTTTTAGTGAGCTTATTTATGGCTTCTCTCAGTATTATAATTATAATATTTTAATTTATCACAGTTAACTTCAGATCAATATTAATCTAATTCCAGCTAAATATAGATATTTTGCTCCAAGATAGCTCCATTTCTTCTCTCCTGTTTTTATGGTTTTATTGCCATAAGTATTAGACTCCTAAATATGTTATAAACCTATCATAGTCTTTTAGTTGTTAATATTATTTATAAAATGCTTTATAAAATCTTGTCTTTTAAATAAGTCAAGAGAATATATAAAAAAATGTCTATAAAGATATTTTATATTTAACCTGCCATTTCTGGTACTCATTATTTCTCCCTCTAGATTTAAGTCACTGAAGTCATCTACTGTCAGCCTGAAGAACATCCTTTACTATTTCATATAAGGCAAGTCTGATTGCAACAGATACTCTCAGCCTTTTTTATGTTGGAATGTCTTTTGAGGGACAGTTTTGCTGTTTTGGAATTCTTGACTGACAGTTGTTTTTCTCTTTGAGCACTTTAAATATGACTTTTGGTCTCAGTTGTTTAAGATGAAAAGTCAGCCATTAAATGTACTGATTGTTTCTATATGTGACCAATCATTTTTCTTTTGCTTCCTTTAAGATATTAGCTTTGTCTTTCACCAATGTGACTATGATGTGTCTAGATGTGAGTCTCTGAGTTTACCGTACTTGTAATTCATTAGACTTCTTGGATGTGTAGCATAATGATTTTTTTTTAATTTTGAGAAGTTTTCAGCCATTAATTGCTTAAATAATTATTTTTTTTCTTATACTTCAAGTTTTCTAACCTTCTTATTTTTTTCAATCTTTTTTCTCTTTGTCCTTTGGAGCATATAATTTATGTTGTTATATTCTCTAGTTGACTGTTTCTTTCTTCTGCCATCTCAAATTTTCAGAATTTCCTTGAAAATCCAGCATGTTAATTTAGTGTTTATTTATTTATTTATTTAGAATTTATTCTGCTATTGAAAATTGGGAATATATATTTGTTTATTCATTATTGTCATACTTTCTTAAATCTTTAAATATACTTTACTTGAGTTCTTTGAACATATTTATAATATAAGTTTTATCATTTTTTTCTGATAAATTCAACATTTGAGGACAATAAAAAAATTCTGTTCAGTGCTTTTGCCCCTATAAGTCTAATCTGACTTTCTTTGTCTCAAAATTTTTTCTTGTTAACTGGAAATCTTAATGTATTATATCAACTCTAAATTCTGATGTTTTATAATAATTTGAAGAATTATTGTTACTGGATTTTGTTTGATTGTTTCTTTGTTTAGTAATTTGTCTGGGCTTAATTTATGAAATCTGTGTCCTCCACCTATTTGTGATTGCTAATGCCTCTTTAGTTTTTCAAACTTCCTTGTTTTTGTTGTTAAACCTGGCTTCCTTAGGGTCTCCCCTATATCTGCATAGTTTAATGGTCAGTCAATATTTGGACAGAGACTGTACTCTACCACAGCTGATGAATCTGTGTGTGGGTAAGTGAACACAGTAAATCTTTAGGCTGCTTTCAAGTATGCCTCTATTTTTTTTTCTTTTGGTTGGGCCTTTTCATATCTTCTCTACACATGTATGCAACTTCATGTTCAGCTAGAAGTGTGTGGCTGGCATGGACCTACTCAAGTCATATACCTGCTACTGCAGCCAGGAATAGGCTTTTCCCAAATATACAACATCTGACTAGTAGAGATGTTGGCCTTCCCTATACACTGGCTGCTTGTGTTCTCTATAACTGTTACTTATACCAACACAATTGTTAGGCATAAACATTGCCCGCTACCCTTTATAAAAAAATATTTTTATTGATTTCAGAGAGGAAGGAAGATGGAGAGAGTGATAGAAACATCAATGATTAGAGAATCATTCATCAACTGTCTCCTGCACACCCCACTCTGGGGATTGAGCCTACAACCCGGGCATGTGCCCTAATCAGGAATCGAACTGTGACCTCCTGGTTCATTGGTTGATGCTCAACCACTAAAACACACCAGCTGGGCTGTCCACCACTCTTTACCTCAGCTAAGAAGATGCTAATTCTCATGATCTACTCTATCTTGCAGAACCTCAATGCTGACTGACCTAGATGAGAAATGGGAGCAGCTCCAGGCCAAAATGACATAGATTTCCACTGTTCTTACTTAAAGTTCAACATTTTCTCAACTATAAACACTTCTCATATTGTTGTGAGCCTTTTGTTGATCTTCAGAGTCCTAAACTTATCTTTTGTGTGTGTGTGAATTTTGTCCACTTATATAGTGGCTTTTGAGGGAGAATATTGGAACATCTCTTCGTTTGCCCATAATAATGTAGGAAAGTTAAAACAGGAAAGTGACATGCGATGTTTAGAAGGGGAGAAAAATCAACCTAGCCAATATAAGGTGGGAGACTTTAGTAGAACAAATTTGAAAGCAGAGACCAGTCAAAGACTATTGAAGTACCACAGGTAAAAAATAATGGGGGATGTAAAAGGATTGTCACAGTGAAGATGAATAAAGTAGATGAATTGGGCATCTATATCAAATTTGAAATCACAGGCCATTTAAGTAGGCCAGTTGAGAGGTACGGTGCCAGTTGGGTACTGGAAATACCAGGGGAAATACTTTGTAATGTATATGATTGTCTAACCATTATGCTGTACACATGAACCAAAATAATATTGAGTGTAACCTGTAATTTAAAAAATAAAAAGAAGATCACATGTAGTATAGGACATTGTAAATAGAACTGAAAAGTAAATAATATTTTAAAGAGATATTGCTTTGAAAGAGTTGCAAAGACTTTATGCCTGATAGGAAAATTAGAGTGTGTCAAGAGTGAAAGAATGAGAGAGTCTGGGTCTATATAACTGGAAGTCTGAAAACACCAGGCACAGAAATGAAGAAGAAAAGATGGGGACAGGCTGTGGTGGGAAAAGAAAAAGAAGACAATTTTGAAAAAAAAAAGTTTTAAAAAGCTATGATGATATCCAATTGGAAAGGCACAATAAGTAGTTGGGGATTTAGATCTGCAGCTCAGAATCAAAGAAAGCCTGCAAATGCAACATGAAAAAAGACTTTTTATATTAATATCCAGGTACAGATGTGTCTAGAAATCTGAAGACATCTTAAGGTGTTACTGTTTTTCATACAACGTTTGATCTTCCATAGTCTCTTATACTTATCTACAACCCTAAGAAGGGTTTTTGTTGTTGCTTGATGGTTTTGTTTTATTTTGGGAAAGTTGGACAGAGAACATATAAGACCAGGTGAAAAACAGAAGAAATTGAGATCAGGAGGGGGAGGAAAGCATATAAGGCATAAGAGAAGCTTCCTTTATCACTAGCCTCCTAAAAAATGTGATGGGGGTGCAGGGTCAGAATGAATGATTGTGTTTTCCACATTCCCCTACTCTAATTTTCAATGAAAGTTTCACTTATCTTCATGAATGTGTGTATCTGTGCCTTATTTGCGTTGATCTTGTCTTTTCATTTCTCTGTTTGTCTTTGTCTATCTTGGTTTCTCTACCAACTTCCCCTCAGGAGTTGTTTTTATTTTTCATCAGCTCAATATTTCATATTTGGACTGGCCCATGATTCTGCAAAAGGCTGGCAGAGTCCTCTGAGAATTCAAGAGTCAATTGCCCCAATATATCTCTGAATAACCACCAGATGGCAGTGTCTGGGAACTTTGCTAACCAGGCCTAGACATTGATGCATGCTTGAATGCTGACTGGTAGGGAGTATTTCTCTGTTGCAACCAGTTGCTAGCAAAAGGCACTAGACCTAGCAGAATCCTTTCGCCCATTATGGACGAAAATTCATGTTTGTAAAATACTCAGGGCTGGAAAAGCCTATTCTCTAAGCTGGTGTTTCTCCTACATTAATTCTCACACATGTTCCTTATTATTATAAACCTTCCCCTAGATTCCCTTTTATTCCCTCTTCAGCTATTTGTTTACTAGTTCATGTGTTTGTTTGTTTTTAAGTCATATTCCCTCTCCAGCTTGATTAGCAAGTTGGGCTGATCTTTTTTCTCACTTTGAGCATGGACTTGCAGAATCAAGTGCAATCAAAACCTGATAGGCTCTTAGACTTTGTTGGTCTAAACCCTTAATTTTCACATGGCGTAAATGAGGCACATAAAGAAGAAGAAACTTATTCAACATCATATGAAGAATTCGAAAAAGGAGATATATGTACTAATCTTTGTAATACTTTATGTAATAAAAAATAAATTAAAAAATTTAAAAAAGAATTCAAGGCAGAATTCTACGGTTCAGAGGCTCATGACATACTTACAATAATCAATAATACAGTCAGGAGACCACTTAGGCCCACTAATTGCGTAAGTACAACTAGATGTCTGAATAAGGGGCAGGAGGCAAGAAATGTAAGACATGATACCTGTCCTCCAGGCACTTAGAATCTAGTTAGGAAGACAGAATAATACACAATTAAAAAGAGGTAATGCCTTTTGTGACAGGACAGTGTAAGAAATATGTTAGAGTGGGTGAGTAGCTCAGAGATTCAGAGGAGAAAGAGCTGTAAAAGGAAACAGGGATGTAGTGGAAGTGCAGGGGTGGAGAATTACATGAATCTTGCAGATGGAAAATTCAATAATTATCATTATTTAGGGATCAATTCATAGACTGACTTAAGCAGAAAGTGATGGTCAAAGAGAAGTAAAACATAAAGTTAGAATAGTGGGCTGGGACCAGGCTGTTCAGGCTCTTAAATGTCAGGCTAATTTCTTACAAATACTGAGAAGAAAATTTTAAGTGTTTTTAATTTTTCATGTTCATAGGTAACTTTCCTCTAAGTTTAGTTCCCCAACAAGTGGCCTCTTCACTTTGCCCTACTTTCCCGCATTAGTCTCAGCCCCTCAGAGATGAAGTTGAACCCAAAAGATAGGTTGGTGCATGTTTCCTCTACATCTGTTTCTTAATGAAATAACCAAGAGTAACTTGGACATTCTCCAACTTTAAGCCCCATCTACTCATTTCCGTCCCCCACACCCACAAAGGAGTCTGAACACCAGTCCTCTGTATCCCGCAGCTCCCTTTGATTCAAGGGGGCTTCCAGGGAATTGGAGAGTTCTTGACAGCTGAGCAACACCTATATGAGATGAGCATGGTTTCATACAAACTATGAAAAGACCTCCAAACAGAAAGGCTCTTTTTTATTACTTTTTAAAAAACTTATTTTTTTCCATCACCATTTATCCCCACTAAAATCTCTTCAAAAGCAGCCTGAACATGAAAGCAACTCGGGAGCCCTTTCAGATTGTCAAGAGCACATCAGTTCCCAAGCAGCCTGACATACCACATTTCAAAGCTAAAGAAGGTTGCTCTCTCCCCTTATGAAGTCTCCCTTCATATTCCCAAATGATTTGAGGTCTACTTTTCTACTAAGATACAGTGGACACCCCTATCTTAGAATCTTCCATCTAGTTTTACTTCTGCTATTTGCCATTTACTCCTCCCTTCCTCTTAGAATGTTAGGCCTTACATCTTGGCTTCTGCTGGTTCCAGCATCTGGCATATAGTAGGTGCTTAATAAATTGCATTTTCTTCCTTCAGAAGGGCTTTAGAGATTTTTTAAAGCATTGCATTCCATAGAATCACTTTATGGGCCACTGAGGGTACAGGTTATTGGGTTGCAGGCAGGCTGCAGGACCCCATGCCTGATTCAAAAAAAAGAAACTATTTTTATGTTGATTTACAGCTTGGACTGCAGATGAAACTTTGTTTTGGAGAGAGAGAAGGGAATGTTCTCATTATCTAATATTTTCATTTTCTAAATGAAGCTCAGAGCCACTTTAAATAGAGTTGGGAAAACAATCCCATTTATAATACCAATAAAATAATAAAATACTTAGAAATAAATTTAACCAAACAAGTGAAAAGACATGTACAATGAAAATTGTAAAACATTGAGCAAAGAAGTTTAAAAAGACAAAGATAAATGGAAAGACATCTTAATATTGTTAAATGTCCATACTACTCCAAAGGAGCTACAGATTTAATGTAATCCCTATCAAAATCATAATGGCATTTTTAACACAAATGGAAAAAAAAACTAAAATTAATATAGAAACACAAAAGACTCAAAAGCCAAAGCATTCTGAGAAAGAAAAAAAAAACACACCTGGTGGCATCACACTTCTTGATTTCAAAATGCATTACAAAACTACAGTAATCAAAACAATATGCTACTGACATGAAAAAAAAACACAGACAGATTAAGAGATCAGAATAGACAGATCAGAAATAAATCCGAATATTTATGATCAACTGATCTTTGACAAGGGTGCCAAGACATAATGAGGAAAGTATAGTCTCTTCAATAAATGGTGTTGGGAAAAGTGGATATCCACATGCAGAGGAATGAAATTGGACCCTCATCTCTCACCATGAACAAAAATAATCTCAGAATGGATTAAAGATTTAAACATAAAACCTGAAATGTTTTCCCTTTATTGATTAAGATATTACAAATGTGTCCTTATCCCCCCATGTCCCCTCATCCCCCCACTCCAGCCCTCACCCTCACCCCCTGTTGTCCATATCCATCGCTTATGCTTATATGCATGCATATAGGTCCTTTGGTTGATCTCTCCCCCTCACTCCCACCCTCCCCTACCTTCCCTCTGAGTTTTGAGCATTTGATCAATGCTTCTCTGACTCTACATCAGTTTTTGTTTATCAGTTTATGTTGTTCATTGTAATCCACAAATGAGTGAGATCATGTGATATTTATCTTTCTCTGACTGACTTATTTCACTTAGCATAATGCTCTCCAGCTCCATCCATGCTGTTGCAAATGGTAGGAGTTCCCTTCTTTTTATAGCAGCATAGTATTCCATTGTATAGATGTGCCAAAATTTTTTAAATGTAAAAGTACTTTTCCCTCACTATCTCCTTCACAAGAACCTCATTTTTCATGGTCTTTACCAATAGGGTGACCCAAATATTCATTCCTGAATGGTCAAGGCCACTATTAGTTATGCCTGGACCAGGTTGTTGTATTTTTCCACTGATCTTAATCACAGGGCATGGTAATACTGATACACCTTAAAGGATCTCCTGTATTCTAGACATAACCTTCCTTACCTCCATTATGGAGTAGTAGTCCAACTTTCTCTTGGAAGTAAGAATCAATCAGCCCAAACAGTATAAAACTCTCTTCTTTGCTTCTTGACTCAGAGGTCCGAACTACTCAAAGTGACTGTAGTGCTGCAGCTGTCCACTTTTGGGTAGTGCCTGCATATCATGCAGAAGCATATGTAAAGGGCCTTAATCTTCTCTTCCCTTATCAATTGATCACAGGAAATTCCCCAAAGGGCCATAAAATTGAAGGTGGTACAGAAGGAGTGGGGACCATGGGCATTTGGGCCACTTTTTAAAAATCTAACTTACTCATGTCTTCAAGGTTTGCTTGGGTCCAATCATGTGTATATCACCTCAATTTGGTGAGAGAGTGCTTCTGTGCATTCTCAATTTTAGGGCCTGATGGACAGCTCAGGTGGCATGGTAACTCAGCAGGACATAGTTAAACATTCAGTCTTTACTAAGGCCAAGTAGTAGGCCAGGAGGTCTTTCTCAAAAGGAGAGTGGGTATTTGCAGGGCTTTACTCCAAAATACTAAGAGCCTTCAGTAATTCACCAATTGAAACCTGCCAAAGTCTCCAGAGAGCATCCCTATCTCTACTGACACTTCAAGTACCATTGAATCTGCTGGATCAGGTGGCCCAAGTGGCAGAGCAGCTTGCACAGAGCCTGAACCTGTTGCAGATCCCTTTATTTTTCTGGACTTCACTCAAAATCAGCAACCTTTCAGGCCACTTGGTAAATGAACTGGAGTTATAAACTCAAATGAGGACTATGCTGCCACCAATTTCTGAAGAGGCTCACCAGATGTTGTGCCTCTTGTTGGGTTGTGAGAGGGGCCAGATGCAACATCTTATCCTTCCCCTTAGAAAGGATATCTTAACATACCCCACACCACTGAAATCCTAGAAATTTCACTGAGATAGATCTCTCAATTCTTATTCCCCACCCTATAATAAGATGTTGCTCCACCATCTTGCCATTTACAGAATTTCTAAGCTGCTGTAATCTCTATCTTTCTTTCCCTGAACATAACATCTCTTATTTTCTATGTTTCTAAAGATCTTCTTTTTATTACTGTTTTTGAGCAATTTGATTATGATGTGCCCTGCTCTAGTTTTCTTCATATTTCATGCACTTCAATTTCATTGAGCTTCTTATATCTGCGGTTTTTAGTTTTCTTCAAATTTGGAAAAATTTCAGCTACTAGTTCTTCAAATATTTTTTTCTGCCCCTACCCTTGAAGCTTTGATTACGTATGTATTAGGCCACTTGTTGTAGCCCCAAGCTCAGTGATGCTCTGCTCATTAAGTTTTTATTTTCTGTTTCATCTTGGACAGTTTCTATAGATATGTCTTCCATTTACTAATCTTCTCTTCTGCATTGTTTACTCTGCCAATAGGCCTAATCCAGTCCACATTTCATTTTAGACATTGTAGTTTTCATCTCTAGAAGTTCAATTTGACTCTTTTTCAATTTTCTATGTCTCTATTCAACGTTTAAAACATATGAAACAGTTCTAATAACTGTTTTATAGCTTTTTAACACAATTATCTTCCTTATTATGGATCATGTTTTCCTGTCTTTTTACATGTCTAACATTCTTTTATTGGATACTAGCCATTGTGACTCTTATCTCATTGCGTGTGAGATATTTTTGTATTCCTATTGTTCTGGGATGCAGTTAATTTACGTGGGAAAAGTTTGACCATTTCAAGATCTAACTCCTATCTTTTGTTATGAAGGTCTGAAACAGTGTTTGGTCTATTTCCCACAACTGAAGGATGGTCTTTATGAGTACTCCCCCCAATGTTCTGGAATTCTGAGGTTTTTCAAGCAGGATTATTTGGAACAGGCACTATTCTGGCTCTGTGTGAGCGCTAAAACACTCTTGCTTCTGAGTCTTACTTTCTCCAGCACCAGCTAGTTTCCTTACAGGTGCTGTTTAGTATTCAGCCAAGTAGTATTGAGGAACCCTCTGTAGACATCTAGGGTTCCCTCTCTAAGCAACACTATATTCTCTGCTACTTTTTTTCTGAGAACTCTAAACTCCTAACTCTTTCCATAGTATCAGCTCCATCTTCTCAATTCAAGGAGTCTATCAGACTCTGCCTGGGTCCCCCCAGTCCTGTGCCATGACCTGGGAGGTCTTTCAAGGTAACAAACTGGAGCAGTCATTGGGCTACTTTATTTAATTTTCCATACCTCAGACATTACTATTATTTATTTCCTGATGTCCAATGTCCTAATCCCTTGAATCTGTGAATATATTGCCTTACATGGCAAAAAAGACTTTGAAGATATGGTGAAGCTAAGGACCTTGAGATGACGATGAGATTATTCTGGGTTGTCTGGGTAGGGCCAATGCAATCACAAGGGGAAGCCTCTAGAATCTGGGAAAAGCAAGAAAATGAACTCTCTACCTAGAACATCCAAAAGGAACACAATCCTGCCCACACCTTGATTTTAGGCCAGCAAGACCCACTTTGGACTTCTGATATTCAGAACTATAAGATGGAAAATTTGTGTAGTTTTAAGCCACCAAGTTTGTTGTAATTTGTTATAATGGCAACAGCAAACTAATAGCATTGGACATAGAGGGGTTGGCTGAATTTGTCTAGGTCTATGAAGTAATCTGGGCTGATGAAAGAATTGAAACACATGATAAAGATTCATGAGCTTATGGAGAAACAAGATGGCGGCATAGGGTAGACACCGCATATGCAGCTGTGAACAACTATTTCAGAAAAACCACGAAAAGAACACATGGACACCCCTCGCACCCACAGGACGGCTGGCTGAGTGAAAATCCTACAACCAGAGAAGAGTCTGTGACTCAGAGCAGCAGCGGAAGCAAAGTACAGAGGTACGGAGGCGCGCGCA
>PVJC01042742.1:0-14819 GCA_004026665.1 Murina feae
GCAACACTTGTTCTAACTGACACTCCCTGCTGTGGGGGCAGAGGAAATTTTTCTCTTCCTTAACTCTCTTGTGTCCTTGTTTCTGTCTGCAATGGGTTAGAGCCATCACATTCCCTACTGGTCTTCTGGACGAATTCAGATCCTGGATTCCTCACTAGTATCTACTAGCAGGAGTTGTGAGTATTGGGTGTGCAGAACCATGAGTTTTACTGCTTGAATCTGGTCTTGAATGAGGTTAACGAACCACCAGATTAAGCAAGGGCCAACCGTGAGTCCCAGGAGGACAAGGAGCAGTGGCCCTGTTGCTGCAGTGAGCAGAGTGGTGAGCCAGGGGGACCAGGAATAAAGATTCTCATACCAGTTCCTTTCCGCCTTATGGGCCTCCTCTCTGTCCATCAGCCATTTCCTTAACTGACTTAGACTTTCTCTAATTACCCCAGAGTGGTTAGTGTAGAAGCAGCATGCTTCTCCTAAAGCTAGATACAGTCCTCCCTGCTTCAGGAAGTAGGTCACGCCCCCTCCTGTTCTGTGGGACCACCTCAGCTAAGGACCCTACTGACCCTTCCAGCGGTCCTATTGATTTTTCTAGGGTGCTTAGGTCCTGATCAATCTGGGCCCCTAAGCTCTGGTAATTTTGATATCTTGTAACTAGGGCAGCCATGCTTACAGCCTTTGACCCCGAGATTTCTAGTCCCACCGGGAGGGGAATGAGCACCAGGGCCCTTTTCGCCCGTCTGGGTCTAGGAGGAGGTGCTCCCTTTCCCCTTTGCCAGAGTAGTAGTACACCTAGGGAAGGATAGGGGTGAGTATACAGAGTCCAGGTTCTTGGCCTGTCTGGAGGGTGAGGGAGAGAACGTAAGGGGTCTTCCCTGTAGAGCAGGCCCACCACGTCCCATTTGGGGCCACTAAGTACCACGGGTCCCCGCTCCCGGGTTTCTCAGGGAGCGGTAGGGTCTGCCCACAGTTACTGGCATAGGGAAAGCCCTGTAAGTTATAGTTAGCTGAGGCTATGCAGAGTCTAGCCCCTGCGATATCCCCGAGTCAAGCCTTGTTTGTGGTTTCCCCATCGGCAAAACTTCCAATCTTCTTCCTTGGTTGAGACATTTCGGACTTGGCTGTCTGCTCTTCTGACTGTGGTGTTTGCTCCTACCCCAATGTAATGTGGGGGTTCAGGGTTCAGGCACAACCAACAGTCTGCAGTGAGGTTTGGGGAGCTTGCATTCAGGAGTTGGAACGAAGCCTTTAGCGGGGCAAAGATGTCAGGCCGGAGAGGACAAACCCCTAATTTCTTTCCTGAGGGGCGAACTTCAGTCCTGAGGGTACTTGAGGGTGAAGGCCCGGAGTTGCTTGAGAAGGAGAGTCTTGGCTCTGGCCTGTGACTCTGGGGAGCCAGGGGTCCAATGGGCTTTGGTGTCCTAGGGACCTCCCTCCTCTAGACAATGAAAAACACCTCTGGGTCTGGTCCGGCAATGTACAGTCTGAGTCCCCATGTTCCCCCTCCCGTCCATCCTCTCACCCAGTACTGTAGGAGAATAAGATTTATGGGGTTACAGCTCCCTAATGTGGGGGGGGGGGCCTTTCTCGTCCTCATGGACAAACTTAAGGTAGGGGTCAGGTATGGCTATTCTCCAGGGGCCATACGTCTCACAGTCCCAGTTTTGGCAATAGAAGTCCTCACGATTTCCACATTTCCCTGCTCACCATGGGTTGGGGTGTTTCCTGGGGCATACATACAGTCCTGTTCTCCGGAGTTCTTGCTCAGCAAGCAGTGTCCCACATCCATATGGAAATGAGGCATCCTGGTCTGGGGCTCCCTAGGAGACATATCGTTCCTGTTGGGTGAATGGACTCGTGGTTGATTCTCACCAAATAGCTGGCAGAGGTCGAAGCGTAACGTCAGCTGACTGGTTCCTGTTAATTCTGCCAGAAGCATCCCATCTGTTGTCCGAGTTACTTCCCACCGATACCGGTTTGCCTGGTGGGAGACGGGCTCACCCATTTGCCAGGTCAGGGCTAGCAAAATGAGATGAGTCATGGTGCAGGCACTAACTTCCTCTTTAAAGGATCTGGGATTGGTTTCACCGTCCACCTCCAGGGGCTGCCGCTACTGGGTACCCCTTCTGCTTTCTTCACTTGGGTGCGATGAAGCCAGTGCTTCTTTCCTGTGACTATGACCGCAGTCGGGGTGCTTAAGACAATGGTGTATTATCCGTCCCAACGGGGTTCGAGCCCCCCCCCCCCCCCCCGCCGGGCTGGTGTCTCTTGACCCAAACCAAGTTGCCAGGGGAAAACCAACTCACTTCCTCAATCGCAGGGGTGTTGGGGTTTCGGTGAGCTTCCCGCACAATCCGCTGTGCTGATGTGGCAGCTTTCTGGAGTGCCTGCAAAGACTTAAGCAGATTACAGTTGGAGAGGTGGACAACCTCCTCCACCCCTAACTTGGGCACCAGTGGAGGAGGTCGCCCAAACATTATTTCAAAAGGGGTTAATCCCTGGACATACGGGGTGCACCTAGCTTGGAGAAGGGAAAGGGGAGTAAGCTTACCCAGTTCTCACCAGTCTCTATTTTTAACTTGGTTAATGTTTCCTTTAATGTCCGATTCATCCTCTCTACCTGTCCTGAACTTTGAAGCCTATATACCCAATGCAATTTCTAACTTACCTGTAATGCTTTGGTTGCCAATTGGGTGATTTCAGCGATGAACGCCGGACTGTTTTTGGACCCCATGTATGGCGGTAGGCCAAACCGGGGGACATTTTCAGAGAGGAGCTTCTTAACCACTACCTGGGCTGTTTCAGTCCTGGTGGGTTAGGCCTCTGGCCATCCTGAGAAGGTGTCTGGGAACACCAGGAGGTATCTGTATCCTCCCTGGCCTGCTGTGAGCTCTGTGAAGTCAACTTCCCAGGGCTCCCCCAGGGTGCTTCCTCAGAACCTTACTTCAGGCAGGTCGGAGTGGGCTTGACCGGGGTTCACTTGGGCACACGCCTGGCATCTCCGAGCCACATCCTTGGCCATTCCCTGTAGTCCCGGAACATAGTAATCCTTGCGAAGAAGCTCAGCCAGCTTGGTGCCTCCGAGATGGGTGTCCTTATGGGTCTGCTCTATGATGATTCTGCCCAGACTTTCTGGGAGGAACAGACGGTGGACTGGGAGTTTCAGCTATCCTCCCCTGGTTACCTCGGCCCCTAGTCCTTTTGCTTGCTCTTCTTCCTTCTTGGTGTAGGTTGGTGTGTCAGGCAGCTGGGGGTCTGGGAGGGCCACTAAGACCTGTAGGGGCCCTACTGGTCTTTTAGCGGCTTCCTTTGCTGCTTGATCAGCTAGTCTATTGCCTCGGGCTATGGGGGTGTCATCCATCTGGTACCCCTGTCAGTGTATAATGGCTACCTCCTTCGGCCCAAATGGCCGCCAGCAGTGCAAGGATCTCGGAGGCGTTCTTAATGTCCTTTCCCCCTGAGGTCAGAAGGCCTCTCTCTTGGTTCAGTGCCCCGTGTACATGGACGGTAGCGAAAGCATACCAGCTCTCTATATAAACATTCAGTCTCTTGCCTTTTCCCCACCAGAGGGCCTGGGTTAGGGCAATGAGCTCAGCCCTCTGAGCTGAGGTTCCGAGACCCAGGGCCTGCGCCCAGACTGTCTACTCCCTGGACACCACTGCCGCCCCAGCATACCGGATTCCATCTTCTACGTAACTGCTGCCATCTATGTAGAGGGTCACCTCTGGGTCGGGCAGGGAGATGTCCCTCAAGTCCACTCGGAGAGAGGTCAGGGTGGTCAAGACCTCTTCACAGTCGTGAAGTGGGGGCTCATCTCCTTCAACCAGGAGCAGAGTAACAGGATTAAGGGCTGCAGTCTTCAGGAAGCTGACTCAGGGTGGGTCTAGGAGGAGTACCTGGTACTGAGTGATACGAGTGTTAGACATCCATCTCTCAGGCAGGCTGCAGGGAAGCACCCCAACTGCATGTGCGCTGACTACTTGGAGGTCCTGACCAAAAGTTAGCTTGGATGCTTCCTTTACCAGCTCTGCTGTGGCAGCGATGACCCTCAAACAGCTTGGCAAACCAGTTGCCACTGGGTCCTGTCTTTTTGAGAAATATGCCACCGGCCTTCTCCAAGGTCCAAGAGTCTGGGTTAGGACCCCTTTTTCCAACTCCTCTGCCTCTGCCACAAAAAGGCAGAAACGCTTTTCGAGGTCAGGTAGGGCCAGAGCTGGTGCCCTAGTCAGTGCCTGCTTGAGCTGGGTGAAGGCCCCTTGGGCTTCCTCAATCCAAGTTAACTCAGGCTCCTTTCCTCCAGTGATGGAATGTAAAGGGTTGGCTAGCCCTAACCGGTTTGGCTCAGTGGATAGAGCGTCGGCCTGCAGACTGAAAGGTTCCAGGTTCGATTCCGGTGAAGGGCATGTACCTTGGTTGCAGACACATCCCCAGTAGGAGGTGTGCAGGAGACAGCTGATTGATGTTTCTCTCCCATTAATGTTTCTGACACTCTGTCCCTCTCCCTTCCTCTCTGTAAAAAATCAATAAAATATATTTAAAAAATAAATAAATAAAGGCTTGGCTATTTCAGTGAAGCCTAATATCCACAACCGACAGTAGCCCACCGCTCCCAGGAATTCCTGGACCTGCCTCTTTGTGGTAGGTTGGGGTATGGCCAAAATTGCCTGCACCCAGCTGGATGATAGTGTCCTCTGTCCACCCTCAATGTTGTACCCCAGATAAGTTACCTTGGTCTCGCAGAGTTGAGCCTTCTTGGCGGACACGCTATACTTCAGGTCGGCCAGAGCCTTGAGGAGGTCCTTGCTCAGCTTCACTCAGGGGGAGCCTTTCCCCTTCCCGTGGGCCTGGCTTTTTGCCCTTCTCCTCCATCATGGCAACCAGGATTTGTGCCATCTTGGTGTTCAATTCTGCTGCTGTATCTTCCCGGTTATTGAAGACCTTTTGGGCCACCTCCACCAGTTCTGAGGTTGATTTTCCCTCAAAGCCTTCTAACTTCTGTAACTTTTCCCTAATGTCTGGGGCCAACTGGGACACGAATGTTACATTAAGGACCTGCCTATTCTCTGGAACATTGGAGTCTATGGGTGTATAGACCCGATATGTTTCACACAACCTCTCCAGGAATGAGTCTGGGTTCTTGTTTGGTCCTTGGGTGGTCTCAGTCACCTTCAAGAGGTTAGTGGGCTTCCGAGCTGCTGCCCGGATGCCCCGCAATAGTGTCTTGTGGTACTGGTCCAAGGCCTCCCTCCCTCTCTGATCATTCAACCCCCAATCTGGTCTGGAGCTGGGGAACAGCGCCTCAATCCGCCTTGCATCCCCAGAGGGCTGCCCATCTGGCCCGAGGACCAATTTCCTTCCCTCTGCCTTCAACCTCTCTCTCTCCTCTGAGGTTGCAGAGGGTTTGCAGTAACTGTTGGCAGTCATAACTATTTACCCTCCGTTTAGGGAGGCAGAATGTAAATTATTTACACTTCCTGGTTTTCTGGCCTGTATTATTTTCTTTTAATTTCCTTGGAACATTTCTCTTCTCCTTTTCATTACATACACAATCTTTATAAATTTCATACTTTTCAATGAGCCTTTAAACCTTCTTTCTATGTCCTTTAAAAATGCATAACCATGCCTCAGACCTTTTACACACCAATTTCTTATTCTTAGAAACCTTAATCCTTTAACATAATTAAAATGTACTTTTTAAAGAAAATATAACTAGACCTTCTGTGATATTGGAAGGATTAATGAAAACAAAATGGGGCAGAGAGAACTTACTGTGCTTAGTAGCAGCTTGTGGCCTTGCATAGTTCAGATAAGTAAAAATCAACAAAAACCTATCTCTCCCTGCCGACGCTCTCCCCCCCCACACATACATACTTTTCTGTATTAACTATTTACTTTGTTCTTAGCTACTCTCTCTCTCTTGTCCCTCAGGATTGGGGGAGGAGGAGGTCCGGAGGAAACAGCTTTTTTTCTCCGGATGAGACAAGGCTCTGGGTCCCCCTCAGATGCACACCGAGGAGGCGGCACATAGGGGGTGGTCTAACCTGGGGGGAACTCTCCTCCTGGTCACTCTGAAGAATGAGCTCTTACCCGGAGTGGCCAAGAGAACTGTCTGTCTCTGTCCCAATTGTTTTTGTTGGTTTAGACAAATCTTTAGCCACTGGGGTTTCTCGGACAAAATGTCCACCGGAACCTGGATATAAGGAATTTGATCGGGGTGGCCCGGTCGGCCATATATGACATTATGGACCCAGTAGGCAGTCGTGAGGTCAACAGACCCCACATCTGGCCAGCCAATCTGAAATGTGGGCCACTCCCTTTAACAGTATCACTGTAAATCAAAAGCATTAACATCACATCCGTAGTCTCCAGCTCTCTTCTTGAAGTCCTGAAAATTCTTACGAAAACATTGCAGCGGGGAGCACATAGAAGCAGATGACAAACACCAAGACAACAAAGACCAGACAGACACACCCTGTGCAACCGAAAGTCGCACCTGACAGAAGCAGGGGCCACCACTGTGGCCCACGACCGGAGACAGGAGGTTATGCTGCGTCCAGCCCTCTGTCTGACTCCCCAGACTGAGATCTCAACCTAGGTGCCTCTAGCCCTACCTGCAGGATTCCTCAATAAATCCTCACTGCTCACCTGGCAATGCTGAAAAAGAGGGGAGAGCCTCCAGCCCCATCTGAGGGGTACCTCTCACCCCCACTGGGAAGAGCCTCCAGCCCCACCTATGCGGTACCTCTCATCCCCACTGGGGAGAGCCTCCAGCCTCAGGTAGGGGGTACCTCTCACCCCTGCCAGGGATCCCGATGAAGCCCCAAATGTTGTGGACCAAGTTAGCAAGAGTAAGACCACCAACTCCAATTAGGTCTTAAGCAGCACGCGAGAATTTATTGAGCTGGCCAGGGCCTTCACAGGTACTTCCTTAAGGGGAAGCCTCGCCTGCAAAAGCCCCGACCTTGGTGCTAAGCAAGCTTTTATTCACTGGAACCACAAAGGACAGCTTGTTCTTCAGCGGAACTGAGGTCTATGCCTTGGAGATTTCAAGTTTCTGCAGGAATGGCAATAACCCTTATCTAATGTTTTGTAACACTTGTTCTAACTGATGCTCCCTGCCATGGGGGCAGAGGATAATTTTCTCTTCTTTAAATCTCTTGTGTCCTTGTTTCTGTCTGCAAGGGGTTAGAGCCATCACACTCCCACCTGGGGGCCAGGCCTGGGCGAGAGGGGGAGACGAAGTGGGAGGAAGAAAGGCAGTGGGGACCCCTGGACCGGAGGGAGGTGCGGTCCAGGGGGTCCATCGCTAGGCCCACGCACAAGGGGAGCCTCACCCGAAGAGGACAGGACGTAGGGTCCTGGCCAGCATATTCATGGGGGCCCCACACTCCCTGCGAGCTGGGTCCCCGATAGCCCCCTTCTCCAAACGGAGACTCTGCGCTCCTCCTGGCCACCTCTGCGCACTCCTGGGCGGGCAGATCTAGAGCCCCAGAGGCCCCGGGGCATCGGGGACCCAGCCCCCCAACTTTCCCCCGCCCCCACCCGGCTGGCTCTGAGTAGCTGCCTCTGCAGCCTCCACACTGACAAGGCAGTGGCATCCGCCCCCCCACCCCCACCCCAACAGCATCGTCTCTGCACTGGGCCGGGCCTCCAGACACGCTGCGCTGGAGGAACCGGCACCAGGGCCCTTCCCCCCTTCCCTACCCCAGGCCGCACTGGGCTCCGCAGGGCCGCCTCCAGGGCCTCTCACTCTCTCACCCGCAGGATTGGTTGGCAACAGAATTCCAAAGCTCCCCCCCCTTAACCCCCCCACCCCCTGCCGCCCACTGGCGGAGTTTTAAAATGAGGCTGCTCACACCTCCTGCGATCCATTGGTGCCTGGAGACCAGGAGGATGCTCAGCAGCGGGGGAAGACCCGCCTAGCCACACTGCACTTGAGGTTGTATGCAGCTGAGATGCTTGTGGCTGTGCAAAGCCTGTGGGTGAGGAGATAAGCACCCCTTATCCAGGCTTCTGGGACTTAACCTGGTTTCACTCACAGGCAACAGCACACCCCTCTGGTGCAATTGGGTAAGGGACGCTCCAAGAGGTGCCTATGGGAGAGCAAACAGACCCAGGAAACCGCCTTGGAGGAAGAGGCCCAGGGGCTGCTAGGTGGTTCCTTCTGTCCCCAGCGGTGCTCTGGGCATCATCTGCCTAAAGTCTGGGTTACTGTCATTGTCTGATTAATATCGTGCTGCCTCCCTGGGGTGCTGAGCCCACTGTCATTTGCATTGAGAGCAACCATCTCCTCACTGGTGTGGCTCAGTGGATAGAGTGTCGGCCAGCAGACTGAAAGGTCCAGGGTTCGATTCCGGTGAAGGGCATGTACCTGGTTGCAGGTTCCCTGGCCCTACTCCGGGTGTGTGCCGCAGGAAATCAATCATTGCCAATCAATGCGACTCTCTGACACCCATGTTTCACCCATCCTCCCCTCCATTCCACTCTTTCTAAAAATCAATGGAAAAATATCTTCAGTTGAGGATTAACAAAATAAAATTTAAAAAAAGAAGAGCAACTATCTTCAAGGAGTCATCAACAGCCCACTCAGTCCCCTGGATAAGTCACCAGACGGGAGGCCCAGCTGTCTTGGTGTGTCGCTGACAGTGTCATTTTGCACAGCGAACAGAAGTCTCTGAGGTCATGGCCCAGGCCAGCCACGGAGGGGCCTGGAGCAACCTGAGTGAGCCCCGTGTCCAAGCCTGACCCAGAAGGTCAACATCTTTGAGGTATCTGACGTGTAGTACTACATTAAGACCTCGGGTTATGTCTGAGATACGTTCCTATGGTGCGACATAACTCGATTTTCGCAGTAAGTCGGAACCCTCCTACAGAAGCACCTATGTTACTCACATGGAGCAGGGGAACAGTTAGGGTCATCAGGCAGGCAGGCAGAATGGTTACACAGCAGTAATGAAGTGAAACAGTAAAGAAAGAAATTAAAAGATAACAATTCCTGACATTTACTTATAGTAAATTAAAAAAAAGAAACCCTAACCATAAACCACATATGTACATATGTTTAAATGACGGAAATTTTTCATATCTAATCAAACGAGTAATATGCAAATTTACCCTCACACCATTACACCTTAGCCATGCCCACCAGCCAATCAGAGTGACTGTATGCAAATTAACCCAGATAAGATGGCCCCCAGCAGGCACGGAGCAAGAGCAAACAGGAGGCTTCCATTGAACCAGTGATGGAGGAAACTGCCTGCCTAGGCCGGCTGTAGCCTCTGCTTAAGGCAACAATGTTTCAATTACAGAAGCCACAGAGCTGAATGAAACAGGAGGCTTCGTTTCACCAGTGATGGAGGAAACTGCATGCCTAGGCCAGCTGGATCCTCCACTCAAGGCAACATTGTTTCAATTATAGAAGATAAACCTCAGAAACCTGATTCCAGCTAGGCTTGCTGAGATGTTAGGTCAATGGGAGCTGTGGCCAGCCTACAAACAGCCATCAGCCCCTCACCCAGGCTGGCCAGGCACACCAAGGGGGGACACCCACCTTGAAGGAGCTGTGGCCAGCCTGAAGACAGCCATCAGCAACGCACCCAGGCTGGCCAGGCAAAACAGCAGTGGGCACACCCACCTTGAAGGGGCTGTGGCCAGCCTACAAACAGCCATCAGCCCCTCAACCAGGCTGGACAGGCACTGCAGTGGGGGGTGGACACACACCTTGAAGGGGCTGTGCCCAGCATGCATAGCCATCAGCCCCTCACCCTGGCTGGCCAGGCACCACAGAGAGGGGTGGACTCCCACCTTGAAGGGGCTGTGGCCAGCCTGCAAACAGCCATCAGCCCCTTAGCCAGACTGGCCAGGCACCCCAGCAGGGACTCCTACCCTGAAGGGACTGTGGCCATCCTGCAAACAGCCATCAGCCCCTCACACAGGCTAGCCAGGCACCCCAGCAGGAACCCCACCCTGATCTGAGCCATCCTTCAGGGGAAACCAGCCGGCCCCCACCCATGCACCAGGCCTCTATCATATATAATCCTATATAATAAAAGGGTAATATGCAAATTGACCCTAACAGCAGAACTGGGAATGACTGGTCACTATGACACACACTAACCACCAGGGGACAGATGCTCAATGCAGGAGCTGCCCCTGGTGGTCAGTGCACTCCCACAGAAAGAGTTCTTCTCAGCCACAACCCAGAAAGCTGCCAGTACAGCAGAGGTTGTGGGAGCCTCTCCTGCCTCCTCAGCAGTGCTAAGATGTCCGACTGCAGCTTAGGCCTGCTTCCTGCTGGCAAGTGGACATCCCCCAAGGGCTCCCAGAGAAATGTCTGACTGCCAGCTTAGGCTCAATCGTCTGGGGAGTGTGCCTAAGCCAGCAGGTAGACATCCCTCAAGGGGTCCCAGAATGCGAGAGGGCACAGGCCAGGCAGAGACCAGCCCCCCCTGAGTGCACAAATTTTTGTGCCCTGGGCCTCTAGTTTATAAATAAATGGGAGGTAGCAATGTAACCATGAAATGATGTATGTCAAGGCCTCATATAACCTGAGGCCCGTTATATCAATTTTCTTTTCTTTTTTTTGAAATTGGAAAATCATCTTTACGGTCTTGGAAAAAAGCTAGCACATTAACACCCTGTAAGTTCAAATGCATCCCTGTTAGGCCCTGCTCCCCTTTCCATCTCCACACCACACACTACACACATAGGGCCCTAAAAGTTTTAATGTGTTCACAGTTCTTAATTTTTTAAATAAAATGCTAAATATTAAATCTCTTTATTTCTTACTAGAGGCCTGGTGAATGAAATTTATGTACAGGGGGCAGGGGTGTGTCCCTCATGTCGGCCTGAACCCTTTACAATCTGGGACCCTGAAAGGATGTCTGACTGCTGGTTGCAGGATTGGATCTAAACCAGCAATCAGACATCCCCCCTGCAATCCAGGACCTCTGGCTCCTAACCACTCACATGTCTGCATGCCTGATCACCACTAACCCCTCTGCCTGCCTGTTCACCCCTAACAATTCTGCCTGCCTGATTCCCCTGCCAGCTTGCTTGCCCCCAAACACCTCTGACTGCCGATCTGACCACCCTGTAACTGCTTCCCTGCCTGCCTGATCGCTCCTAACTGCCTCTGGCCTCAGTCTTTCTGCTACTGTGGCTTTATGCAGGATGTCCAGAAGACATCCAATCTAATTAGCATATTACCCTTGTATTAGTTTATATTATTTTTAAATCTTTATTGTTGAAAGTATTACATAGGCCTACTTTTTCCATTAACCTCTTCCAGCCGGCTCCTGCTCCCCACCCCCTGCCAACTAGGCGCTCACCACCCTTTGTCTGTGTTCATGGGTTATGAATATATGCCTATGAGTTCATTTATTGATCTCTTTGTCCCCAAACCTCACCCTTGCTTTCCCTCTGAGGTTTGATACTCCTATTTCTCTGGGTCTATTTTTGCTCATCAGTTTATGATGTTCCTTAGAGTTCCCCTTGAGTGAGATCATGTGATATCTTTCTCCAGCTGGTTTATTTCACTTAGCATAATGCTCTCCAGATCCATCCACGCTGTTGCCAATGGTAAGCGTTCTTTCTTTTTCACAGTAGCATAGTATTTTGATGTGTAGATGTACTACAGTCTTCTAATCCACTCATCTGCTCATGGGCATTTGGGCTGTTTCCAAATCTTAGATATTGAAAATTCTGTTGCTATGAACAGAGGGGTGCATATATTCTTCCTGATTGGTGGTGTGGATTTCTTGGGATATTTCCCTAGAAGTGGGATTACTGGGTGAAATGGAAGCTCCACTTTTTTTTTTTTTTTTAAGGAAACTCCATACTTTTCCCCATAGCAGCTGCATCAGTCTGCATTCCCACCAGCAGTGTAAGCGGGTTCCCTTTTCTTCACTTCCTCACTGGCACTCGTTTAATTTGTTGATGGTAGGCATTCTGACAGGTGTGACATGGTATCTTATTTTCATTTTTATTTGTATCTCTCAGATGATTAGTGACTGAGCATTTTTTCATTTGTCTCTTCGCTTTCTGTATGTCCACTTTGGACAAGTGCCTATTTAGGTCATGTGCCCATTTCTTAATTGGATTGTTTGTGTTTCTATTGTTAACCTGTGAACTTCCTATATATTTTGGAGATTAACCCCTTAACAGATGTATCGTTGACAAATACGTTCTTCCATGTAACAGACTCTCTTGTTTTGCTTATTTCTTTTGCTTGCAAAAGCTTTTCATTTTTATGTAGCCCCACTTGTTTATTCTTTAGTTTCCACTGTCCTAGGAGATGTATCAGTAAACAAATTGCTATGAGAGATGTCTAAGATTTATGGCCTATGGTTTCTTTTAGGACTTTTCTGTTTGTTTCACATCTTACATTTTAGACTCTTATTCATTTTTTTTCTTGTGTATGGTATAAGTAGGTGACCTTGCTTAATCTTTTTGCATGTACTCGTCCAATTTTCCCAACACCATTTATTAAACAGACTATCTAGTCTAAATTGTATGCTCTTGCCTTCCTTGTCAAAATTTAATTGAGCACAATGACTTTGGTCAATTTCTGAGTTCTCTATTGTGTTCCATTGAACTATAGGCCCGTTCTTGTGGCACTACCAGGCTGTTTTGATTACAGTGGCTTTGTAGTATAACTTCATAACTGCTATTGCAATTCCTCCAATTTTGTTCTTTCTCAAGATTGCTGCAGCTATTTGGGCTCTTTTTTGGGTCCATGTAAATTTTTGGAGTATTTTCTCTAGCTCTGTGAAATATACCTTTGGTATTTTAATAGGGAAGGTATTGAATCTGTAGACTGTTTGGGGTAACAGGGAAAATTAATGAAGTTGATTCTGCAATTCCTTGAACACAGTATATTTTCCCAATTCTTTATATCTTCTTCTATCTCTATTTTCTTCTCTTTACTAAGATATTAAATGTGTCCTTACCTCCCCATTGTCCCCCGTCCCCCCACTCATGCCCTCATCCCCAGGTGTCTGTATCCATTGCTTATGCTTATATGCACACTTACAAGTCCTTTCGTTGATCTCTATTTTCAATGTCCTCCACTTTTTGGAGCACAGGTCTTTTACCTCCTTGGTTAGGATGTATATCTAAATATCTTAATTTTTGTTGCAATGGTTAATGGGATAGTGCGTGTATGTGTGTGTGTTTCTATTTCTGAGAGTTCACAATTGTATAAAAATGAGAATTTCTGGTTGTTAATTTTGAATCCTACTGTGTTTCTGAATTCATTTATTACATCTAGTCATTTTTTTATTGTCTTTAGGTACCATATCATGTCATCTGTGAATGAGAGTTTTACTTCCTCCTTTCTAATTTGGATCCCTTTTATTTCCTCTTCTCGTCTGAACATGATGGCCAGTAATTCCAGTATAATTTTGAACATGGCTGTGAAGGCAAATATTCTTTCTTGTTTCTGTACATCGGGCAAATTGTTTTAATTTCTGCCCATTGAATAGGATGTTGCCTGTAGGTTTGCTATATATGGCCTTGGTTATGTTGAGGCATGTTACATTAATTCCCACTTTGCTGAGTTTTTATTTTTAAAAAAACGGTGTTGGATTTTGTCTAATGCTTTTTCTGCATCAATTGATATGTGACTTTTCATTGTCTTGAGATCTATGTTTGTGCCCTATCACATTTATTGATTTGCAAATATTGTACCAGCCTTGCATCCCCAGAATAAATCCCACTTGATCATACTTGATGTCTTTTTTGTATAGTTGTACCTAGTTTGCTAAAATTTTGTCAAGGATTTTAGTATATAGGTTCACCAGGGATATTGGCCTGTAGTTCTTTTCTTTAATATATTTTGATATTTTACAGAGAGAAAGGAAGAGGGATAGAGACTTAGAAACATCAATGAGAAACATAGATCAGCATCCTCTTATTTGAGGATGTGCCCGCAATCAAGGTACATGCCCTTGACCAGAATCGAACCTGGGACCTTTCATTCCGCAGGCCAAAGCTCTATCCACTGAGACAAAACGGTTAAGGCCTGTAGGTCTTTTTCTTCCCCATTTCTTTATCTGGTTTAGGAATTAGGATCATGCTGGCCTTGTAAAAAGAGCTTGGAAGTGCTGTATCCTCTTGGACTTGTTGGAATGGTGTGAGGTGCATAGTTGTTAGTTCTTTGAATGTTTAGTAAAACTCTGATTTGGTAAGCCATCTGGACCAGACCTTTTTAAGCTGGGAGTTTTTTGTTTTGTTTTAATTATTGATTCAACTAGGGGCCCGGTGCACAAAAATTTGTGCACTCGAGGTGGAGGGAGTCCCTCAGCCCGGCCTGTGCCCTCTCACAGTCTGGGACCCCTCAGTGGATGTTCTATGATGGCCCCAGTCTGCCAGGCGCCTTCTGTGTGTGTGTGTGTGTGGCCACTGGGGACCTGCCCCCAGCCGCATCTGAGGCTCGGAGCAGTCCTCCTGTGTGTGTCTACCTGCCAGGGGCCTGCCCCCAGGCACACCGTGGAGGCTTGGAGCAGGCACCCCCTCTATTTTGATCTCTTAGACTCTTGCCCTCCCCTGCAAGTTGCTCTCTTTTTTGAGCATGGCCAGGGCTGGGTGCAGCCTGCCTCCCAAGCTTGCCTACTGCCCATCTTCTTCCAGCCACCAGAAAGCAGGGAAAACCCCCCTCGTGGTCAGGCCAGCCTTTTCCTGCTCCCTGATCCTCGGAAGGGACCTGGGAAGCCACCAAGCAGGCCGCCAACTCTTTCCCACTCACCCGTCCCCTGCTGCCTTCCTTTCCCACTTCCCGGTGCCGCCAAGGGGTCTGGGGAGCTGCCAAGCAGGACCCCGGCCCC
>PVJC01042743.1:0-14812 GCA_004026665.1 Murina feae
CCCCCCCCCCCAAATTAAGTCAGTTCAGGAACCTAATGCATTGAAGAAATACAATTAATATTTATGGCTATTCATGATTAAAGGACAACTACTTAAAGTGACCACATTTTCCAAAACAACATTAAAAAAAAAAAGAGGGTAGTCTAGCAAAGTACAATTCAATGATTTCCCTGGTTCATTATGTACAATATGATATCATACTACAATTTGGATATACAGCTGTTAAAACTGGAATACCCAGATGTCAAGTACTTAGGAACACAGCAGGACAGAATATTTAGACCACAACTATTCTGGGTTATTCAAAGTTATGGACTCATATATCTCAGTTAGAATTCTTCTTTGGCTGAAAGTATCTGTAACTAAATACAGCAAAAAAAAAAAAAAAAACAACCAAAGGGAGAAAATAAAAATTATGAAAGAGTGGTCTTAAAGGGGAAGCTGAAAAATCCAGCCCCCGGAAAGAGGCACTGACCATCTCTTAGTCTTGGAGAAGGTGAAAAATTATTGGGATTGGTAGTAACCACCTTGAATGTTTATAATGGAAGAGTAATTTGCCAAGGAGCTCTTACCAAATGACTGGGAACAGGAAACAAATCATCGAAAACAACCAATGTCTCACAGAGCCACCCATCTTCAAATAGCTCACCTTAACCTATTAGCAAAGAAGTAAAGAGCTAACCTCCTTGCATTCAAATTCTGGCTCTTCCTTGTATAAGCAATGTCACCTTGGATAAGTTATTTAACTTAATTGTACTTAAATTTTTCTCATTTGTGAAACTGGGTTAATAATGTTACCCAACTCTTAGGTTTGAAATTTAGTCCAATATCAGATACACAGTAAAGAATTTAAATTCGTTGGTTGATATTATCATTGATATATGACTAATATGCATAAGGCACATGTTACATATACACTGAGTGGCCAGATTATTATGACCACCCCATCAGTACTTCATTGGGCCACCTTTTGCCTTCAAAACTGAGGCAATTCTTTGTGGCATTGACTCCACGAGATGTTGAGAGGTGATGCGAGGAATCTGACACCATGTCTGATGAATAGCACTGTCCAGTTCTGTGAGATTTGATGGTTGTAGAACCAGCTGCCTGATGGTTCTTTTAACTTCATCCCACAAATGCTCAATTGGATTGAGATCTGGTGATTGTGGGGGCCACCTAAGCAAGGTAAAGTCTCCCTCATGTTCTTGAAAGCACTCCTGCACAATACGAGCACCGTGGTGGCATGGTGCATTGTCTTGTTGGAAGAAGTCATCTCCATTGGGATAAGCCATGAACATGATAGGATGAACTTGATCAGCAACAATACTTAGGTATGTTGTGCTATTCAGACGTTTAGAATGATCTGGCCTTCTAGAAACTTCAGCATGAAATTATAGCTAACTTGCCTACAAACGTCAGGTGGTCATAATAATTTGGCCACTCAGTGGATATGTTCATTTCAAAGTATGTAAATGAAAGTTTAGAACATTGAGGAATAGGTATTTCTTGTCAATAGATGATAATAAAACAGTGATGTAATTATATTCCTTTAAAAAAGACAATAATTTTTCCCTAAATCAAATTGTTCTCAATTTATACAAATTAGTTGGCTATTCTTGAAGTTCTAGAGAGAAGAAATATTTGAAGTTATTCTTTTTTTATGAGGCCTTCATTCAAAGTATTTACCTTATAATTTTTGAGTTATGTTGATTTAGTTCAGAAAGCAATCTTCATAGCGTCAGCATTTACACAGTAATTTATATCCCAAAGAAAGCCACACATATATATATCAGACATTACAAGATTTAGTTGGGGCTTATGTTAGCCTAGTAACAATAGGAATCTATAATTTCACTAGAGTCATTAATCATTACCACTCTTTGAGCAATAAACTTGACAGAATGGATTGTCATATAGGAGTCAGTTTCATTAAATAAACAACACAAAAAGTAAGAATAACACAGTAGACAACCTGTATTTTTCAGTAGATTTATTTTGTTGACTTGTCCTTTGTAATTGCCGTGGAATCCTTATTTCTGTTCTTGAAAAAATAGTCTCCTTTTGTGGCTTCCAAGTTCTTAGCCACAGTTGGAGATTTTAAGTGTCCTTTCAGAAAAAAAAATCAAAACCCATCTCTAGATTTAGGAGACTAATAAAAAGATGGCCATATCCTCACTTTCCCTCTGTACCCCAGAAAGCACCTCCAGCTACTGTCTCCTGTCCATTCACAGAGGCAGCATTTGGAGGAGCTGCATAGGGTGATTTTCACTGAGTTACTTGCACCACTTAGGGTACAGTCATGCAAGCAGAACCACCATGAATATTCTAGAATAAGGAATTTATTATAAAAAATTGTACTCTGGCTGGTTTGGCTCAGTGGATAGAGTGTTGGCCCTGAAACTGAAGGGCTCAGGGTTTGATTCCAGTTCTGGCACATACCTCAGTTGCAGCCTTGATCCCCCAGCCTGGTTGGGGTGCCTGTGGAAGGCAACCAATTGATGTGTCTCTCTCACATCAGTGTTTCTCTCTGTGTATCTCTTCCCCTACCTTCCTTTCTCTCTAATAATCAATGGAAAAATATCCTTGGGTAAAAAAAAAAAAAATCGTGTCTTACATGAACAAAAATCAAAAGAAATCCACTCACCAGCCCCAGCACAAGAGAGTGAGATGAAGCAGAATAAATCCAAGGGGGGGAATGGATTTACCCAAACACTTACACAAAGATTAAACTTCAGTAGTTGAGAAATACAACGTTTATTCCAGAAGTAAAGCTTGATTTTAAAATAGATGCCAGAAGCTCTAAAAAACAATGATAACCAAAAAATTCTTTAAACATTGGTTATTAATGGGTGGTGACTAAAATTCAAATCTGAATACATCTTCTAAATTTTGACACTAGATATAAATCTGAGGAATAAAGGCTTTTATAATCTTTGCTAGTTTACAGGCACAGATATAATGTGTCTGTGAGATATACCTCTCCTGTAAACTACAGGGGAGATACAATGGTTATGTGACTCTGGCTCTTGATAACATCTGGAGTCATTCCCATGGCCCCACACAAAGTTTGATGTTCTTCTATCAGCTCTCGCGTGTGTTTATAAAGTCAGCTGCCACCAGGGCTGCTGAACCTTGCTGATTATACACTGGGCTTTGTGGTGTCTCACTGGCATTAGCCATCTTCCTATAGGCATCTGGGGAGACTGCCACTTCCATTCAGTTGATGAACAGAAGAACTAAAAGAAGCCACTGAGACGTTCAATTGCCATAAAGCAAGGTGGAAAAATGTTCCTCACGCCCATTTTGTCTATTGTTTTATGTTCTCTGAGAGTGGTTCCCAAGCAGAGACGACCAGGTTCTCTCAGTGTCTCATGAAAACATGTCTTTCTGCTCTATCTGTAGTTTTCCTCCATAGTCCTCAGCTGCCACAATAAGGGGTGGATTTGGGAACAGACCACACAGTATCCTCTTCATGCTATACTCATTTTTGTCTTGACAACCCTCTGCTAGCAATGTTTAATTCTATCAAGCAGCACAATCCAGTAGAAATGGAATATAAGGTATACCAGTAGATACAGTTATAAATGTTTGAATTAACTTTTCTGTAGAAATGCAAAGAGAAACAGATGAAATGAATTCAATAATACATTATTTAACACATTCTCTTCAAAGTATTATTTTAGCATTTAAAATATAAAAATGACTAATGCTCTCTTTTAAACTTTTGTACTACATTTTTTGAAATCCAGTGTCTGTTTTATACTTTACAGCACAACTCAATTTGGACCAGCCACATTTCAAGTGATCAATAGTGACACATACTGGTGCCATACTGGATAGTGCAGCTCTAAAGCGCCAGTGCCCCCGTTCCACCCAAGAAAACGCTCAAAAACTTTTACTTTCTCATAAAAACTACTCTTTATGTAGATTGAAATAGCTGAATAATTTCTTGGGAAAAATCAGTAAATGATTATCACTTAATATAACTTTTATTCTTCAGACAAATGATATTTCACTTTCTTGTTCTTATATACCTTTGATATACACTATTAACATTAATATATTAAATTCCAGAGTCATAGGGCAGAGAAATCTTTAGCTATAGAAAGTAGCTGAGTGCCTGTGTGATTTTGTTTGAAGGGTAAGAATCTAAAGTTCTTCCTAAGCAATTTTCTTATCCACAAATAAGTTCTAAGTGACAATGTCTACTGGTGCTAAAACATTAGTTCAAAATCAGAAAATGGCCCCACTGACCCAGCTCACAATGCGAATGCCTAAGCTTTGTAGACACCTAAGCCTCATCGTTAGACATTTATATCTTCCTCTGTATGGTATTTAATCACTCATTTAAATTCCCAGATTTGTGGCTGAGAACTATTTTTTTTCTATAGAGCGTTCAAAGATGAGAAAGAATTATAAATTAAATGATAAAGTGAGGCCTTTAAAACCACACTTTTAACACTTCATTACAACTATGCCTATCGCCATGCTGAACATTAACGATTTATTGTCTCAAAAGTAATGGCCATCCCCTTGTGTGCACGTTGCAGACGGTGGAATGAGGGGAAGACAGAACTATAGACTTTACAATTAGTGATTCTTGCAGTGACATATATTTGGCTTTTTATCCTTCGTACTTTTTTAAAGGAAGATGAAATCCCTGCCTTTAGCCATTTAACACTTGCTTGAAGCACTGTGTGGAAGAATTTATGGAAAGAGGCACAGATGCCTTCCCTGGCCAAATGATCTGGACCTTTAAATTCCATCTAGAGAAATAAACATCCAGAGAACTTCAATTCATTTCCTACTCATTTGCTTGACTTGCCTCATGCAAAAATAAAGAATAAATAAGATTTACACTGCCAGCTCTTTCTAAACTGAGGAGTAGTGTATGTTGCTATTTGCATCTTTGCAGGGTGACTTAAGGGTCACTAAGCAGCAAGTAAGAGTGCCCACCTCAGCAGAAGGGAACATAGCGTTGTAGAAGTGCAGGTGGGTGGTCAGGACATTGGCCAGTAATTACTAGCCAGTGCAAAAGAATGAATTCTAAATGTGGCGATGAAAAGACCAAGGCTTTGGGGATTGGGTTTTCAGACACAATTAACATAAATTGACAGGTTTGGTTTGGCCAAAATTCAGGAGGAGACATATTTCTAAGCTTTTGCTGTGTGAACCTTAAAGTGTCTGCAAAAGCACTTGGATGCATTTTCTCCCCGTTTCTTCACAGCTGCAGTGTGCCATTATTGTTATTGATAATAATAACAACAGTACTATTTCCCACAGTGCCTTTCTCCTGAAGTCTTAAGAACATCAGGGAAAAGCATCCAAATTCTATGAATAACATCTACCTACTAAGCATTACAAAATGTCAAATTAGTGAAAAAGAATTAAGGTGTTAGCTTGTGATAGGAAACAAAGGAGAAAGAGATGATTTTTAACAAAGCAAAATGAAAATAGCAAAAGGATAAATTATTTGTTAATACATAGTAAACCAGAAGACAAATCCACACTCCTTTGGCCAAGCTTTTCTGGAAAAACTTGACCATGTTACTGGGTAGTTATATTTGAAAGCATCACATATGATCTTTTCAAATTAAAATATGTAACTTTTAATTTCCTTTTAATTTAAGCTGTAAATGACTAAGTGTTAAAGACACTATAACTCTAAGGTAAACTGAGAGGCAATTAAATGCAATAACTACAGACATGCAGATAAAACAGAGATCTAAAACAAGATAAAACAGAATGAAAGATAATAGTTCTTTGAAGAAAGTCATTCCTGGCCATCTGAGATTGACTATTGGGATACTACCTGCTTTTGTCCTTGTCGTAATTTTTAGAATTATGAGGTTGTATTGGATAATAATAGATGACATTTATTGGATGGCTACTCTATGATAGGCACTTTCCAAAGCATTTTACATGGGTTTTCAAATCACTATCACTGCCTCATGAGATAAGTGACATTATTATCCTCCATTTTTTTTTCAGATGAGAAAAGACAGGCACTAAAACTTAAAATGACTTAAAACATGACATCACATGGCTAGCAAGCTGAACAGCTAGAATTTAAATCTAAACAGTCTGTCTCCAGGCCCCATTTTTTTAACCATTATATTACATGATGAAAGTTTAATAGGAAGTTGCCAGGAACTGAAGAAACATAGATAGCTTGCTGTAACTTTTTACAAATGTTGCAATAGAGAAAACAAGTAAAAATAGTCTATCCTAATGTCTATCTCAAAGAAGTAAAATTCTATACACTATCAGGATCAAGTGACATTCCATTTTCCTTCCTCTGTATACTCCCTTTAACAGTGTTTGCTCCTTCTTTTCCATCTACCTTGAATGCTACTTCACATCACATTCTGGCTATATTCATAATGAACTATTTAAAAAAAAAAAATATATATATATATATATATATATACATATATATATATATATATATATTATTGATTTTTTTACAGAGAGGAAGAGAGAAGGATAGAGAGTTAGAAACATCGATGAGAGAGAAACATCCATCAGCCGCCTCCTGCACACTCCCTACTAGGGATGTGCCCACAACCAAGGTACATGCCCTTGACCAGAATTGAACCTGGAACCTTTAAGTCCGCAGGCCAACGCTCTATCCACTGAGCCAAACCAGCTAGGGCTCATAATGAACTCTTTAGGGTAAACTGAACATATCATACTTCTTTTAAAAATTAAAACAATGTTTCCCCAAACCAAGTAGAAATTAATAATATGAAAATCTCACAGAGATACCTGTATTAAGAGGATTATATACTCTGATTTCAAATGAGAGCACAGCTCAAATGAAGTTTGCCCAACTATCAGGCAGTTTGACGCAGCCTGCATCAATTTATTTTCACAATTCTAAATCGTCTTATTGTTGGGCTGAAATAATTATCGACTAAGAAATAAGAAGAGTCTTATAGAAGTTCGGAACTCTCACAATCAATATTGGTTGGCATAAAGTCCCACTGGGAAACAATGAAAAATGTACTTGCTGGCTTTCTAACAATAGGTCAGGTTACTGCCATGGCATTTCTGACTAATGCAGGTGCTTCTGAATTGTGCCTTGACATATATGCTGTTCTTCCTGTAGGGCAGTTGTTTTTGTTTCTGTTTTCTCAACATTATTTGGAAAGAAGAATAGGAATTAAAATGAACAGCTTGCAGCCTATGTTTTGACTTTTTTTCTCCAAGGTAAGCTTCTTCATTTACAATAATTAAAACGAATGGGCTGCTTTCTTATTGAACCAAGATTTTCTGGTTGGTCCTGTAACATAGAAATATAATACAAGAAATCAAGATAGGAAGAGTTAAGGGTAACTAAATATCTTTCCAAGTTTACTCAAAAGTACCTAGAAATTATGGTTAAATATTAATATAGACAATGTTAGACTCTGCCTGTCTACAACATGTGAATATTAGCTACTCCAAAGTTTTGGGGGTTAACTTTGGTCTGTTTCAGAAATATTCACAGGCTGAAAGAAAATGGGTCAGTAAGGCAATAAATGGCTTAAAAGAGTTCTTACTTTTTCTTCAGGCAATGTGAAGTCACTGGAGGATTTTTTAACAGGGGAGTTTTAGTCCTAAGTTAGTTTTGGAAAAGTCCCTTAGGTAGAAGATGAATTGGAGAAAGTTGAGGCTAACAACATGGGGACAAGTTAGGACCCAGTTGTAGTATTAGTCCAGTCATTCTCGGGGAACAGGGGCCTGATGTCAAGATCTAGACACATTTGTGGATTTCACAGTGGGGCCGGGGATGCTAATGGCATCTGCTGGGTAGATGCCAGAGATGCTTCTGAACATACTAAACATGTACTGGACAGCTGCCACCGCAGGGAATTATTTGGCCTGAAATCTCTGTGGTGTTGAGGTGAAAAATCATTCATTAGTCCATGCAAAAGATAATAAAGGTCTGACCTAAAGAAGTGAAAGTAGAAACAAATGTTTTTAAATAGAACCAATCAAACTCAGTATCTAAATGATGTCAGTGAGAGAAATCAATAGGTCTTATAATAGGTCTTAGGCATGGTTATTGCAAGATTTGTGTGGATAAATGGTACTTATGTGCAAAAGAGCAAGAAAGTATGGGAATGTTGTTTAAAAAAAATCATAGGCTTGGAATAGGACATTGACTTTGAGGTGTCTGTGAGATATGTCATCTGCTTCCTATTAAATTTTAGAAGTCTGAAAGTCTGAAAAAAGTCTATTTTGAAGATTCTAGGAAGAAATTAACAGTTGGCAGTTGGAGTTGTGGGAATAGATAAAGTAACAATGAGAAAAGGTGTGGGAGTGGAAAAATTGAAAGCATTAAGGAAGAGTGTATGGAAAGGCATGACTAGAGACTGGGGAGACATCTTTGGAAATCTAGAATGGTCATGTATTCAGTTTGCACAATTCTGCAAGCCATGAATAACCTCAACTTTGAGCATGAATGGACTTCCTAAGTCCTTGCATTTTTAATAATTATTAACCACATCATTTCCCTTTTATGTGAAAAATGGAAACAGAGGAATGTATATAGAATTGCTATTACATGCTAGTTGACATTTAAAATCTATGCTAATAAAAGGGTAATATGCTAATTAGATTGGATAGATAGGATGTCTTCCAGATATCATTCTGGATGGCCTTCCTGACAAAGCTGGGGACATGGCCAGCCTGCAAGCCACCTGTGACCCCTAGATTAGGCTGGCCCCACCCCCCAGCAGGAACCCCCACCCCGATCGGGGTCATGGCCAGCCTGCAAACCACCCACAGCCCCTTGTCCAGGCCAGCCTCACCCCCAGTGGAGACCCCTCACCCTGATTTGGGGCCCCCTTCAGGGCAAGCCTTCCAGCCCCTGTCTGTGCACCAGACCTCCATCCTATATAATAAAAGGGTAATGTGCAAATTGACCCTAACAGCAGAATAACCAGAATAACCTGTCATTATGAGGTGCACTGACCACCTCTTGGTCCCTTTCCTCAGCCGGCAAGCACCGATCACCTGATGGCCACCCAAAGTGGGGGCGAAGCCAGCGAGCAGGTGGGAACAATGGACCTCTCATTCCCTTCCCCTGGCTATCAGGCACTGATCATCTGATGGCAAACAGGGAACTGGGGGAGAGGGTGGGGCAGTGTGGCAGCAGGGGGCATGGCCAGCTACTGGCAGCTGGGGAAGATGGCCCTGATCACAGGCCAGGCCTAGTGACCCTACCTATGCACAAGTTTTATGCGCCAGGCCTCTAGTAACTAACTAAATAATTAACTATCTAAGAGAAATGAATGTGAATGTCTTTTAATAAATGAAAACACTTGCTACTGACACCTCAGCAACAACTTCTGACAATAAAAATTATTTGAATAATTATAATTTGTGACATAATACTTGATAAAGTTTCATGATTGAATGTTAGGTTTTAGTAACTTAAAAAAAAATCCAGCACTGTTTTTAAGAATGCTCACTACTCTAAGAGAAATCTCTGTACATTATTGCATGTCTGGTAGAGTACTCAGGTACTATTCTGTAGTTCTGACCAAAATTTCCAGTTACTTTACTAAAATAATCAGAAAGTAAATAAGGATATCATTAACAACTCTTGAATTAACATACCTGTAATTGAAATAATATGATGGTAAATGATTGATCTGAATCTGTAAGAAATAAACACAGTTTGTGTTTATCTTCAGTCACAGATATTATTCTCTTTTTCTTAGTAACACCTGTCTTTCCTGAATTTATTCCTTAGCAAGTCATGCAGTGATACTTATTACCCATAAATAGGTTAGAATTATTACATATGGCTCAGATAAAAAAATAATATGCATTACAAATTTTTGGTATCATACTCTAATACTTGTCTTATATGCCCACTGCTGCTTCCAGATTCTAAAAAGTGAGTTTAAAGAAATGAGTTAGATCTTTGTTTATGATCATGATAATTCCATCATCTCTGTCATTGATGAGTCTGTCATTGTTGTTATTGTCTGATTTTTCTCCTGGTAGTGGGTCCTGTTCTTCTTGCCTCTGTGCATTCTTGTTAAGATGTTATTGGATGCCAATAATATTTTATTTATTGTATGTTGTTTTCGTTCAAAGAAAACTGACATTTATTTAGCAGGCAGTTAAATAATTTGTGGATCTCCCCAATAATTGCTGAGGCCTATTTTTGTTTATGGTGGTTGTTCTGCCATAGCTTTTATCTAGAGCTACTTTAATTCTAAAGTATTATTTTTCAGGAGTCTGTACTAAATGCCCTGAGTGTTCAATAAGTTCTCTCCAGTCTGCTTTGCTGTAAGCTGTGTGTCACCATGGCCTTTGGAGGCTCTGGTTATTGTTCAGCAACTACATGTTTGGTGATTCTCTTCCAACTGGATGGAATTTCATGTCACATGCGTGCAGATCGCCGTGACTCCTCTGCAGATTTCTGAAGCTATCTCTCAGAGTGTCTCTCTTCTCTTTTCATACTCTGCCCCTATAAGTTCCAGCCACCTCAGCCCCCCTACGCTCTGACTTTTATGATCTCATTTCAGCAAGACCAATATTCTCTGCCTGGGAGTCCTTTCTTGGGTCATGATCCAAAATATGCCTCCCAACAGAAAGCCGGGAAAATCATGGTGCCTGTCCTGTTAATATCCTTTTTATATGGGTAACATCCCTGGGCTGCCTGTTTCCAATGTCTGAGAACAAGTCCTTTCTATATTTTAAGCATTTTTCTAGTTGTCTGTGGTAGGAGGGGATGTCCAGGACAGGTTACTCCCACAGTGAGAAACAGAATTTATTTATTTATTTATTTATTTATTTTATTTTTTTTTTATTGCCCAAACTATTACAACAAATGATAGATAAATATTACAACAAATGATAGATAGATCTCCATTTTTTCCCCTTGCCCTTCCCCCCCTCCTCCCGAACCCCGTTTCTTGTGTCCATTGATTATGCTCCTATGCATGCATGCAAGTCTTTCAGTTGATCTCTTAACTCCCCCGCAACCATCTCCAGCCTTCTAGCTGTAGGATGATAGTCTGTTCAAAGCTGCTCTGTCTCTGTATTTGTTTCTGTTTATCATTTTGTAATGTCTTTATTATCCATAAATAAGTGAGGTCATGTGGTAGTTTTCTTTTATTGACTGGCCTATTTCACTTAGCATAATACTCTCCAGTTCCATCCATGCTAATGCAAATGGTAAGAATTCCTTCTTTTTTATAGCAGCATAGTATTCCATTGTAGAGATGTACCACAGTTTTCTAATCCATTCATCTGCTGATGGGCACTTAGGCTGTTTCCAAATCTTAGCTATGGTGAATTGTGCTGCTATGAACATAGGGATGCATATATCCTTTCTGATTGGTGTTTCTGGTTTCTTGGGATATATTCCCAGGAGTAGGATCACAGGGTCAAATGGGAGTTCCATTTTTAATTTTTTGAGAAAACTCCAAACTGTCTTCCATAGTGGCTGCAACAGTCTGCATTCCCACCAGCAGTGCAGAAGGGTTCCTTTTTCTCCACATCCTCTCCAGCACTTGTCCTTTGTTGTTTTATTGATGGCAGCCATTCTGGCAGGTGTGAGATGATTCCGCATTGTTGTTTTGATTTGCATCTCTCATATAATTAGTGACTTGGAGCATGTTTTCATATGTCTTTCTGCCTTCTGTATGTCTTCTTTTGAAAAGTGTCTATTTAGGTCCATTGCCCATTTTTTGATAGGATTGTTTATCTTTCTTTTGTTAAGTTGTGTGAGTTCCCTGTAAATGTTGGATATTAAACCCTTGTCGGTAATATCATTGGTGCGAATATGTTCTCCCATGCAGTGGGCTTTCTTGTTGTTTTGTTGATGGTTTCCTTTGCTATGCAAAAGCTTTTTATTTTGATGTAGTCCCATTTGTTTATTTTGTCTTTAGCTTCTGTTGCCCTAGGAGCAGTATCAGTGAAGAAATTCCTTCGGCACATGTTTGCAATTTCGAGAAACAGAATTTAGAATTACTTTTAAAAAACTTACTATTGAACAGAAATAAAATTAAAATAAAATGGAAATTTTCTGGATACAATTGAAGAGAATAGCAGCTATAAAATACCATTTAATAGTTTTACGAATGATCTTTAAAAAATAAAATATACAATAATATGCTCAGCTTTACCTGCATCACTACAATTTTCCAGCAAATCACATGCTCTGCTGACAGGGAGAAAGGATAGCATTGTTTTGCTTCCACTCTACATAGCCTTACATGATGTCTTGATTGTTCTCACTCTCTGTCTTCCTCTCTTTGGGTATTTTCAAGAATACATTCAATATAATCATTTATCACTTCATATATAGCTGGGAGAGGGGAGTGGAGAAAGAGTCATTAAAGTAAGGAAGGCTTTGACAACCGCTAACACTTATATTTGAGAAAAACAGATACGTCATAGTAGCAGGACCATGGGTAGCAATTCTAGTCTTTGTAACTCATCTATACCCTGAATACTGTAGTCATATAAACTAACGATTGAATTCCTTCCTTCTAGATGTCTGCTCCATTGCTCACCTACCAAAAACATGTGAAAGGGGGGCCATGATAATAGTCATAATTTCATGTTTGTAGTTTTTCATTAAAAACCTAGAGGCCCAGGATATGAAATTTGTACACTGGTGGTGTTCCTAGCAGCTGCCGGGCTGCCAGCTACCAGCAGGGCCTCCCTCCCTTCCTCCACCCGACCCCACCCCCTGGTTGAACTCCCAGATGATCTCCTCATCAAGGAGATAATTGGTGTACTACGCTTTTATTATATAGGATAATAATAAGGCAGATGCCTAGATACAGGAATCTGAATTTAAAATAGAGAAGAATCAGCAGAAATTCTTCCTTGAGGGAGTGTCTATTCAGGCAGCTTAAGTTTTCTTTGCCTACCACCTGGGGTTTAAGTAGTGTAAGTTCTGTAAGTTGGATAACTATGAAAAGGAAATTTTATTTTCTCTTTCACTTGCATTTTAATTGAACTCAGATTGTGTTCCATGAATCAGTAACACTAGCATCAACTATTCTGAAATTCAAAGTCGCAGGCCCCACCCAAGATCTACTGAATCAGCATATGTATTTTAACACTATTCCCAGATGATTCATATATACATTTAAGTTACATAACATCCTTTAGTTGACAAAGACATATTTCTTAGCTTCAAGGAATTCTGGATGTAAATGGTAGAGCATATTTAGACCTGTGATAATCCCAAATTAGGCCTAACATTAGAATCACATATTCTTTTATAAAAGGGTATATTCCTATATAAAATGCAGTATTCCAATACAATCCTGGTCAATCAGCTCCTCCAAGCATAAAGCTTGGGTAACTATATGTTTACTAGTGGCCCAGTGCATGAAATTCATGGACAGAAGGGGGGGGTTCTTTAGCCCAGTCTGCACCCTCTCCAATGGGAGATTCCTTGGAGGATGTCTGACTGCCAGTTTAGGCCCTGTGGGATCGGGCCTAAACTGACAGTCAGACAGCCCTCTCACATCTGGGACCACTGGGTCCTAACTGCTCACCTGCCTGCCGGCCTGATTGCCCCTAACCCCACTGCCTGCCTGCCTGATCACCCCTAACCTCTCTGCCTGCCTGCCTGATCTCCCCTAACTGCCTCTACCTGCCTGATTGTTCCCTCCTCTGCTGGCCTGATCTCACCCCCAACTGCCCTCCCCTGCTGGCCTAATCTTGCCCCTAACTGCCTCTGCCTGCCTGAGTGTTCCTAACTGCCTCTGCCTGCCTGATCGCCCATAACTGCCCTCCCCTACCAGCCTGATTTTGTCCCCAATTTCCCTCCCCTGCTGGCCTGATCTTGTCTTCAACTGCCCTCCCCTGCCTGCCTGATTACCCCTAACTGCCTCTGCCTTGGCCCCCACCACTATGGCTTTGTCTGGAAGGAAGTTGGAAGTCTGGAAGATGGCCAGTCCACCTGGTCTAATTAGCATATTATCCTTTTATTAGAGTAGATAGATTATATAGGATAGGATTGCTTAAACGGGGGGGGTGGGGGGGCTTTTTCAGCAGGAGAAGATGCTCTTGGTAAACAAAAATACATAATCCCTATATCTGGACTAATAGCTAGCCATGTACGCTATACTGTGAAACTGGTCATTAAAAAATTGGCCTTACACCAAACAGCTTACACCTTACACCAAACAGCTGTTATCCTTAAAACCCCTCCTCAGCCCCCACCTTAGGTTCTGCCTTTGCAGTTCACCCAGATTAGGTTCTGATTTGTCGGTTTCTATGCCAGTCAGCATCAAATGCTCCGCCTCCCAGGCAGCCACTGGCTCCTCGCACTTTATCCAGATTTGGTTCTGATTGGTCATTTTCTATGCTAGTCAGTGTCAAACGCTCTGCCTCCTAGGCAGCCATTGGCTCCTCACAGTTCACCCAGATTTGGTTCTGATTGGTTGGTTTTTATGCCAGTCAGTGTCTCTGGGCCTATCTCTAGGCCTGATCAGTGAGGCAGGGCTAATCAGCAGCCCCGGTGGAGGCCTGGAGAGAAATCAAGGTGTAGTTGCTGGCCAGGCCCGGAGAGAAAGAGAGAGATAAGTGCTGATCAACAGTTGCCATGGAGGCTATGGATCAGACCTTGCCTCTCTTTCCAGGCCTCTCTCCAGACCTGATCTGTAGCCCCCTCAGCAGTCAGTGCTGGGTCACTATACCCACAGGGGTAGCCATTAGTCCTTGGTTGCCACAGCAACCCAGCACTGACTGCAAGACTGACTTCTGGTTGAGCCTTTGGTCATTTTGGATGTTATGGACCCTGGGTTTTTATATATTAGGAATTATATGTTCTAGGCTCTGA
>PVJC01042744.1:0-14810 GCA_004026665.1 Murina feae
CCTTACTGAGGCGTGAGCGCTGTGGTATGTGAGGGACACCTCAACAAAACGGCTTTAAGGGGAAGGAACGAGATGGGCAGCCCTGTGGGCCTTTTCACTTCCCATAACGACCAGGTGGGTCTGTTGTGGAAATGCACCTCAAGTGTTTCGCTCATTGTGTCGGGGTGACCTTCGTTAATGGGATTGCATCTTTAGCTTCTGAGAGTTCCCAGAAGAAGGCGAGTGAGAGGAAACGGTGCAGAGATCGCACATGCGAGAGAAAGCCGCCTGCGGACAAGCCAGCCAAGGCCCAGCAGTCAGCAGCTCATTTGCTCCCTGTGGCCCCAAATGGCTACGAGTACAGCCTTCATGGACTTGGCTGAGTCAACCCACTGACGAGCTCCCTGCCCGCCTGTCCCTGCTCTGCTGGGAGGGCGCCCACCCAGCTGCTCACACTGCAGTGCGGAGCCCTCCCAGGGGCTCAGCCGGGCTGGGGTGAATGGGTCGGCCCCTGCGTCCTTCATTGCTCACTTCATCCCCCGTTTCACAAACACTGAGCAAGTGCCTCTGTGTGCCCCGGGCAGCCTGACCCTGACAGGAAGCCCTTGCCTCTCTCAGGGTGACCAGGGGGCCTGGTATCCAGCTTCAGCTCCAGACCTCGCTGTTCCTGCGGCTTCCCCACCACCACACCCTTGCTGCCACAGGAACTCTGGCGATAATCCCTCCCCCCATCTATTCCCGCCGCTCTCCCTTGACCTGGACACCCAGAGAGTGCTACTGTTCACTGTCCTTGAGGATGAGCTTGCGCCTCATGCACCCAGTGGCTGGTGTGCAGAGGCACCCAATCTACGTGCAGGGACGAAATGGTGACCTGCCTTTGAGGGGTCCCAGAGCAGAAGGCGAAAACACATCCATCACTGAGTTCAGATGAGCTGTGTGTCCTCAGGGGAATCAGTGTGCCTCTCTGTGCCCAGGTTCCCTGTGTGCCGCCTCCTCCTGGAGCACGGGGGAGCCTGGCACTGGCCTGCTTGGCACAGGGAGCAGCTGGTGTGCTCTGCTCCCTGGATTTCTGGCTGCACAGCCCCAGGGGCACCCCTTGTTGTGGTCAGTGTAGATGGTGGCCTTCACCATCCTGAACGGGAGTACATGCTGAGGCCTGGCTGCCTGGGGGAAATGGCAGATTCATCTTGGGGGATGGACACTGATCAGGCAGTCAGGACCCCACAAGAGTGACTGGGCAAATCACTGCTGGTCAGATGAGCTTGTTGGACTTTGTCTAAACTGAGGAACGTGGAAGTGCCTCTGGGGGCCTGACACATTGCAGGGAGCAGAGAAGCCGAGTGGGAGTGCTCCCAGCTGGGCCACAGGCACACCCAGGGCCCCTCCCTGCCACATGGGGCTTCACTGCCCCACTGCAGATGGGAACACTGAGTCCCAGAGGAGCTGACTCATGCAAGCTCTCGCTGCCCTCAGGTGGCTGTGTCCTGGGGCTGGTCCGCTGGCAGGCGCCTCCCTGAGTCCTGGGTGCCCCTGGAGTGCTGCCTAGTTACTTGGATACTCATCTTCGGGTTGTTTTCCTCTCTTGGGAGGATATTGGGTCCCAGAGCCAAACCTGGTGAAGTCATGCGGCCGTTGTTGGAGGACGGAGTGGTGACTCAGCCGCACGAGAGAGAAAGAGAGAGAGGGAGAGAGAGAGAGAGATGGGTGCTTTTAGACTCCACGGGGGTGGGGGGAAGGGGCAACCCATCAGAAGGACAGCTCCTCATCACTCCACTGGAATCCAAAACAGAGCGTCGGCATGAGGTGTCGCATGCAGGGACAGAGGCGACGTGGTGGCTGTGGAAACGTGCAGTCTCTCTCCCCGCCCCCCCGACCCCTTGACCCTCGGACATCTGAGTGGACAGTGTTGGGGTGTTGAGAGCCTTGCAGGGAAGTGAAGTTGTCTTGAGGAGACAGAAAGGTCTCTTCTGCCTCTGTCCCTGAGGAGGAAGGGAGGAAAGAGGAGGCCACAGTTTATGTCACCTGCCCCCCAAAACTTATTAAAAATGCAGCCCAGTGAGCATCAAAGAAACACCAATGTGTGGGTGCAAGGGTCCGAGAGCAGGAGCCGGCTGGGTTTGGTCCCCAAGGCTGAGGAGAAGCTAGGCACCAAGTTCTAGAAGGTGCAGGGTGAGCAGGAGCTGGGAGACGGAGGTGGAGGGACATCTCCACCCAGGAAACAAAGGGCCTGGGCCCCTGGGTACTGGCAGGGCCTGGAGGTTCCCTGGGGGTTGGGAAGGTACTGGAGGGGCCAGGCCTTCCCACACACACCCCTCCCAGGGCCTCTGGTCCTCCTCTCACGGTGCACCACCACCCAGCGCCAGCCCGTGCCCGTGCCTCCTCCCACAGGGACCACAGCCTCCCCTAACCACGCGATCTCATGTCACTGCAGAAGACAGGGAATTAGAGAGGCATGGGTCACCCACTGGAGGAAAACACGGCTCCTCATGTTGGCAAACCAACAAAACATTCCAGGGTGAACCGTGTGCACAAGAACTTCTGAGGAAGCCGAGAGCCTGGCCTGGCTTCCAGCCTGACCAAGGTCCAGAACTTTCCCCGAGCTCTCCCCCGCCAAGTCTCATGGCCATGACTTACATGTCCAGCTCCCCTGCACAGGGAGGGCGCTGAGTCCTGCCAGAGGCAAGAAGGTCTGCGCCTGAGCTCCGCCAAGCTCCCCTACCCAGGGTCTTTCCTCCCCTGTTCCAGCCTCCTCCATGGAGGATGACAACTGGTGTCAGTCTGCTACCCCTGCTGGATGAGGTGCAGGCTGTCTGATGGGTTCCAGTCCTGTTCCTGGGAGGTAGCTTTAAGCTGTCCACTTCTCTCCTGACTCTTAAGTAATTCCCAGCTGCCGACATCACGAGATACCCGAGATCTTTAGGAATGCAGGGACCTCTCTGCTTGCACGGATGCCACCACACCCACCATGTCGTTGCATGGCCATCCTCTACGCAATGGCCCAAAAGGTCCCTCTGCTCAGAGTAGAGGATCCAACTCACAGAGTAGGACCCAGGCTGATCCCAGCCCTCTGGGACTAAACCAGCCAATCACCTCCCACTCCACGGCCCGATGGCTCCATGACCCGTTGGTGGGGTGGTCCTACACGATGCAGTGGAGATGCACTGAGGACCCCGAATCTCTGTAAATTCGGGGGAACAGAACAGCTGCTCCCTTGGTGGAGGAACTCTAACACGAATCCTAGTGGAGACCGAGTCCTGATGCTTGCACAGTCCTGATGCTTCTTCCCACATTGGAGGACGGGTTTCCACGGGTCCGACTCTCTCTGGAGGCCATGTGTTGTGGAACCGATACTGCAGCTGTCTCTAATGAAACACGCTCCCCCCCGAGACCCAGTCCCGCATGTGAGGCAGAGATCAGCCACACAGGGCTCTTTGTGCTGGTCATGCCACCTCGAGGCGCGCATCCTTTTTTGCCAGAAAACTCGATTTTATTGTGCTTTGAATGCTTTCCCAAGATAAACCCTCAAGAGTTTCCTTGTAAGCACTTAGGCCTTTGTTTATGAGAATCTTTGATCCGCTAAGAGTGTTTAGAACTCATAGAAGCTTCTTCCCCACCCTGCGTCACCACTTGGGGAGCTCGGCTGGGCAGACACCATCAGCCTGTCCTCAGTCAGGGATCCAGGGCCCTGCCCCAGAGGGGCCCCATGGGGGCTCGGGGCTGCCTTTTCCAGAACAGAAGTTCTGTACTGGGCCCTGGACAGCTACTGGAAAGGGAAGCATTTCCCTACATCCTGTATGGGAACTTGGCCTTCAAACGACAGCTCAGGGTGGGGTCTGTCCCTCCTGCCCCCAAGGAAGCGCAGCGCCGACCCAGCTACTTGAGTTTGAGGCACAGCCCCCTCCCCATCACCCAGCCCTTTGGCCTCTGAGTGGCCACCCCTCGCTTTGTGGAATGTTGTCTCCAGGAGCTCCTGCAGCAGGCCCAGTCCTTTGTTATTTCAGGTTGTTTTACTTCCAGCCCAGATTTCCATTCTGTTACCACTGGGATGGAAACGGCCCCCTCCATCTGAGACCCACAATCCCAAGATTCCGACTCCTTAAATAAAGCCGAGTGTGGTTTGGGGCAGAAACAGCCTATATGATCCAAGAGAATGTGAGGGTGGGTGGTGTGCCTGGTTGGAATTACTGGCACAGGGCTGAGGTCACCCAGCCCGGGCTGCCATGAGCCAGTGGAACCTGCAGGCGAGCCTGGCGACTCCAGGCCGGATCGGAGGAGCGGCTGACCCATGTGTGTTTCCGGCCAGAGCCTTCGTCTTGGCTTCTGATCTGCGGTTCTGTCTGGTGCGAGGCCTTCATCTGGCTCAGAGAGCGATGGCCCCCAAGTCCTTATGCACCAGCTGACTTCAGGAGCCCCACAAATGCCTCCTCGTGGCCAGCAGGGAGCCTCCAAGAAAGCAGTGCCCCCCGGAGATCCAATGGAGTCCTCCCCTCCCTCTGCTCCCTGCTCCTGCCCCAGCCCCAGGAATGGCAGCTCCTGCCTCAAACTGACTCTCTCCAGATGGGGACCCTCAGCAGGCAGGATGCACAGGAGAGCTGGAGAGGAAGCCTGTGGATGGCGGGCCTGCTGGTTAGCTTTACTCCTCTGTGCTTTCAATCCCATCAAAGTTGGTTTCAAGGCCAGGACTGTGGTCTGGGCTCAGGCGGTGCCGGGCCTCCATCCCATAGGATAGGTTTATAATTCCATGAGGTCAAGGACTTGGGGTGACCTGCAGCAAGTCTTCTGTGGGAGGGGCAGGGTCCTCTTCACATGTCTGTAACTCACATGTGAGGTGAGGGATCAAACTCTGGGACCTCAGACAGCGCTGTGGCCTCAGGCAAGCTTGTCCCTCACCTGAGGGGTTGTGAGAAAGGCCACCTAAGGGGGACGGGGTGGGCACACACTCCCTTCACCATGCACCACGAGCCTCTCCCACCCAAAAATGGAGTGGATGGGGAGGCCACCCTGACTGGGGTGTGGGTGAAGGCTGCCCAGGGGAGAGGAAGCTGGGCAATGGCGGGGGGGGGGGTGGTGCAGGGGAGCAGGTGCGGGGCAGCCCAGCACCCTTCTCATGAGGGAAAAGGAGCCCCTGTGAGGCGCTGACCTGTCTGGACTCCCTGCATCCTGGACCGAGGCTCCCGCATCCACACCCCCCAGTTGTCGTGGCCCCCGAGAAGCCCCTATGCAAGGAGAACTGCAGTGGCCCCTGGTCACAGCATGCTCAGACCTCTCCAGAAACTCTCCCAGCTGACAGAACCGAAACCCTGCGGGCAGGAGACCCTCCATATTCGGCCAAGACCCCCATTTTCAGCTGAACCCCGGCAGAGATTCTTCCAGCACCTACAGCTGCAGGCTAGCCGTGCTTGCGGCCACATCACTCCAACTTTCGTCGGTTTTCAGGGATCCCCCTCTGTACGTCTCAGATCTCTCAGTCTCCTTCTGATAAGGAGGCCCCTGGGGATCCTTAACTCAACCATTTCTGCAAAGACCTTTTCTTTTTACACGGTCACACTCGCAGTGGGACTTAATGTCTTGGGGGGGTTGGGAGGGCGAAGGGGCCATTAAAGGTAGGTCTGGGCTCTGATAGTGGAAGAGAGAAAAGGTGGTATTTAAGTCAATCTATATATATAAAAGCCTAAGCGACCATTCCACCGTTCGACCATTTGACCGGTAGCTATGACATGCACTGACCACCAGGGGGCAGGCACTCTGACTGGTAGGTTAGCTTGCTGCTGGGATCTGGCTGTTCGGGATTGGGCTAGATGGGCCAGACCTGCCCTGGAAGCCCCATGGCTCCTCCCTGGCCCCAATCGTGCACCCTTATGAGGGACCCCACTGGTGCACGAGTCCTGCCCTGGGCCTCTAGTATCATAATAAATAGGAACCACTGTATGTTACTGAGAATAAAAATGTCAAAAAGCAAGCAGTTTTGTGAAAGACTAGTTTCTCTGTTCTACCCCAATTCTGCCAGTTTCTCAAAGCATAGGGCTGCTCCTCTGAGCAGCAGGCGCTGATTTTCCGGGAAGGGTCAGGGGTGGGGAGAGGCCTGTGACCCTCCAGGAGCCTTTTTCACGGTTGTGTCACCCTAAGTCAGCTGGGGGCGGAGACTCGGATCTGACCTGCCCTGTGAGCATCTGCTAAAGGCTTCGGCCCCCTGTGTTTCCTTGATGCCTGCCTTGTGAGGGGTGTCATTCCAGCAGCAAACACAGTGGGTGCGTGTTGTACCCAAGGTGGTGTGTGCCATTTTAGACAATCCTAAGTGTGAGGTTCAGAACCGGATGGACCTCAGGAGAGATGGCTCAGACCCTAACGCTTCGGCTGCGTGTCCTTCCTGGACAGCACGGCCCCTGCAGTGGGGCCTTGCTGAGGGCTACAGGGTGTCGGAGTGGGAGGGGCCCAGGGCCCACCTGCCACTGAGCGTCCTGGGGCAGTCCAACGCCGCCCAGGGCCAGTTCCTGGCCTGAGTGCTCTCCACCCCTCCTGCTTTGCGGCCCTATGGTCTGGGGTGACTTGACACAGGGAAGAGTCAGAGATGCAGAGCATGGAACTGACCGCCAGAGGGGCTGGGAACATGAGAAAGCAATGGCGCCAGTGACAGAAATGACCAGGTAGCAGAGCAAACATTTATCAAGGACCTCTCTGCCCAGGGCTGTTGGCACAGCTGGTCTACGTCATATCACATACGCACTCATCCCTTCACTTAGCAATTAAAACAGTGTTTTTAAATAAACTTTCATTTTACAATATTTTTACACTTACACAAAAATTGTGTGCCCACATCTGGTTCCCTTACTGTGAACACCCCTTGTTACCGTGGTACATGCGACAACTGATGAACTAATACGGACACACCGTTATTAACTGAGCCCATGGTTTACTCAGATTTCCTTAGCTTCCCCCTAATGTCCCTTTCTCTTCCAGAACAGCATGCCATGCTTAGTCACCACGGATCCTTTGGCTGTGGGTTCTGTGTGAGCGCACAGCTCTGTCCTGGGAAGGCGATGAGGAGGAGGTGTTGGGGAGGGTGCTTCATGCAGGAGGCATGTGCTGGGGACTCTGGTGCCCGGAGTGAGCGAAGAACAGGGTGGACGAGAATGAAAGAAGTAGCGATGGGGCCATGGCGCTAAGGGCATGGTGTGATCGTGGGGGCTGAGGGAGCAGGAATCCGGGGTCTTTCTGGGGTCTGGGGTGCAGGGCTGTGTGGAGGCTGAGGGTCCCCGGCTGCTGTGGCCCTGAGACAGTTTGGGGGCCAGGCCTCCTGAGTCCTGTGCTTCCTCACTACATGAACAAAGACCACAACTCTCTTGTGGAGAAAGCATGCAGTGTATCTAAAGCTCTAAAGGCTCCAAAGTGGAAAAACCTGTTGTTTTTCGGGAAAGCAGCGCCTGAAAACAAAGGCGGTTTTGTTTCACAGGCTCCCTGGCTGGCTTCCTGGGGGAGATGGGGTGCGGGTGCTGGTGGGAGGTGCGGGGAGAGCAGAGATGCCGGTCAGGGGCCTGGCCTCCTGCCCACCAGGGCCTGCTGTGGCCCCTCCTTGGGGGAGACCGGCTTGCCCTTGTCTGTGGGATGCCTCGCAGGGCCCTCCGTGCAGGCCTGTGGGTGGCCACGAAGCTGAGCGCTAACAGCTTTATTCCCAAGACTCTCCTTTGCTTGTGGGCATGACTTTTTTTAAAAGAACAGTTTGCTTAAAGAGAAAGAAACAAATACATTGTACACTGTTCTCTGGTCCTTCTAAGGGCTGAGCTAAGCTGGCTCAAGGGTGGGCTGGAGGGGGTCAATGGGAGAAAAAAACAAGAGGACATATGTAATACTTTCAACAATAAAGAATTATTATTATTATTTTTTAAAAAGAGAGACATGGCTCTCCATGTCTGGTGTGTTCAGTGGTTAGAACATTAGCCCGTGCACCTAAAGGTCATGGGTTTGATTCCCCGTTAAGAGTCCGTACCTTGGTTGCAGGTTTGATTCCTGCCCTGTTTGGGGTGTGTAGGAAGCAAGCAATCTCTCTCTCTCTCTCTCCTCCTGCCTCCCTTCCATTCTCTCTAAAAATATCAATGGAAAAAATAGCCTCAGGTGAGGATTAACAACAACAAGAAGAAGCCATGGCTTGCCTGCTCCTGGAGAATAGCTCCCATGAAGCTCTCGCAGAGGCTGTGCTCAGCCTGCACCTCCGCTATCCCCAGGCAGGGCTTCGGGCCAGATCACCATTGCTTGCTGTGTGATTTGGGCAAATTCCAGACATCTCTGAGGCTCAGTTCCTCGAGGGTAAAACAATATAAGAATAGCATCTGTGTCTCGGAATTATTGTGAGAATGGTTCCTTGCATATCGCCCTCTGCTAGGATGCAAGTCCGTGGTGCTGGAGTTGTCTTTCCCATTCATTGCTGGAGCTCTCTGAAATGGCAGCTTCTATTGTCACCACCATAAGTGACTATTATTATTATTATTATTGACCCAAACTCTTCAACCTCCAAGTTTCTAAAAGAAACAGTGGGTTCATGCCAAATGCTACAAGGCTTTGCATCCCATAACGAGCTCTGAGTCTGCCCCCCGACATCACTGCCTGAAATTTCAAGCCCAGAACCTTGAATGAACTCAGACTCCTTCTGGGCTGGACCTCCTCCAGCGATGGCTCCAGGGCCCAGCGGAGACAGTGAAAGCTGATCAGCGAAGTGGGACGGAGCCCTGAGCGTGGAGGTGAGAGGATCTGCCCTGCTGGGCCGAGCGGCCCTTCCAGGAAACCTTCCTTGAACAAAATAATCTGACATCACCCAAGTGGTCTTGAGATCCTTCCCTCTGGGACCCGATAGTTCAGAGCTGTTCCCCTAAACTTTGGGGCCTAAAGGTAGAGCTTAGTGGCCGCTCCCTAATTCACACACAAGTTAACTTTCTCAATTATGTCCGTCTCCCATAACTTTTGCTTGAAATTGCTGATGCCCGCTTTCATTGTCTGTACCAGATTCTATTAAAATGACTTCTGGTTGGAGCAAAATTGCACATTTAGTTATTTTACGACTGTTTCTTTATATTTCACAGAAGGCACTAGAGGCCTTGGGCATTTGAGAATAGTGGTCAGAGAACACAGAATAAAAGGCAGCTTCTGGCCATCATTCGGTTCTTCTCATTCTGGAGTCAAGGAAGGGAGGGTGTTAAAAAAAAAAAAAGGAAGTGATTCTAGAGACTTTCATGAAGTCTTACACGTAACTGGGTTTCCACAAAGTTATGCCCAGCTTAGTCCTCTGGGTAGGAGCAGGGGTTTGGAGGCCTTTGTTGACCGCCTGGGGGCCTTTGTCCAGGTTATTAACCTCCCCAAACCTCATCTCTAAAATGGGCATGAAAAGAGCACTTGCTTTATGGTTGGTGGAGAGTAAATGAGGGAACATGGGAAGCAGGTAGAGAATGCCTGGCACAGAAGGAGAGTCAGACGACATTTAATTGTCACTATTCTTGAGCTTCCTTCCCCTGGGACTGCACCTGGTTTGAAACTATATTCCCAGGCTTGGACACATAGCCGATGCTTGCTGCAGGTTTGAGGAATGACTGAGACAATGTGTACAGCAAGAGCAAGCCACAACTCGGCCATGAGTGACAACTTGTCTTAAATTGGGGGCAGTTGATGTCCAGACCCCCAACAGCCGGAGAACAGGGCCCATGGCCTATATGTCTGTGTCTTAAGGAGAATCTGCAGAATTCTATGTTGCAATGACAAAACAGTATTTTGAGAAATTAAAGGACTAAATAAATGGCGAGATACACCATGTTCATGGATTCAAACACTCAATGTCATCATGTTGTCAACCTTACCCCAGATTTAGTACCCATCAAAACACCAGAGACCTTCCTTTTGGGGGTAGAAACTGATAAATGGTTTCTAAAAGTTTTATGAAAATGCAAACAGTCTAGAATAGCCAAATGATCTTTAAAAGGAACAAATGAAGGGAATTATACTATGTGACTTTCGGTCTTTACTATAAATCTACAATAATCCACAAAGTGTTGTATTGGAGTATTGAAAGGCAGATAATTCAAAATAAAGGATCCAGAAATAAAATGCAAAGATACATGTAATCTATTTTTTAAAAGGGTGTCATGGCAACTCAATGTGAAAAGGAAGATCTTTTCAACAAAAAATGCTGGGACAACTGAATATCCAATGGGAGAAAGTGAGCCTCTATGTCGGTCTGTACACAAACATGGATCTGCAAAGATGAGAGAGGCCGAGAGAGAGGAGAGACAGAGACCAAGGACTAACACACACACACACAGAAATAGAGGTAGGCCTGCGTGAGTGGGCCCCTGGCAAGATTGTGGGGTGGGACCAAAAGGAAGCCAGGAAGCCAGCTCAATGTAGCAAGGAAGGCACCGCCTCAGCCCACCCCCAGCTTGCAGGCCGGCTCCACCAGAGCTCTGCTGTTCCGTTTGCCCAGGTAGCTCTCTTGGCACCTGAGGCTCCTGTCTTTCCCTCACAGGAGTTGAGATAATCGCAAAGGTTCCCAGCTCTACGGTTTCATTATATCGAGCTCATACACATGTTAGAGAAACACCCTTTCTTTTATTTGATTTCACAATTAGCATACTTCCTTCCCCCCATCGCCAGCACACACACCAAATGGCACTATTCTATCATGCACTCAATTTTACAAATTTGACAAAATTAAAATTAATTGGGAAGAATTTTTCAAGAGCATTCCAACTCGTTGAGAGATAAATTGGAGCAATATTAGGATTATTGCAAAATCTGAGACGTCTGCTCAAAGGCTTTATCAGACAGCTCCAGTTGACCCACTTTTGCACATTTTGCAACATTTAGGCTGATTCATACGTGAACTTTCTTCTTGACAATTTCCATAGAGGCTTTTAAATGTCTCTCCCTAAGTGAAGTTGCCCAGTCAGGGACTAGGCCTTGTTCAGATTTGGACCTGGTTGTTGAATGGTCCATTCGACTCCATCCAGGCAGTGCAAGTCGCCTCCTATCGGTCAAGGCAGCATGGCCATGGCAGCCTTTGTCCCAGTTACTGCCCAGCCTAGAATCTGCACTGAATGATGTTCACGGATGCTGGGGGTCAGAAGGTGGACATCTGGGGCCAGCTGGAGAGCCTGGAAGGCCAAGATGACTCACCTATGAGGCTGGAATTATCAGGGCAGGGGATCCTCCCCTGGGTCTCGAGCAGGTCTGGGATCTCACACAAGGCTAGGCTTCCTCCAGCCTGGTGGCCCCAGAATATTCAGGCTTCTCATGCAGGTGCCCAGGCCCCAGCATGAGTCCCAGTGCACAGGGAGAGAGCCAGTCGCTCCCCCAGCCTCCACAGTCTGACTGGGTCATCCATCATACTGTGTTAGAGAAGACACATGGTCCAGTTTCAAGGGGAGAAGACCTAGACATAGACTAGACCCATTTCTTGACGCTGTGACAGGTTTTGAGCCTTTACTTCCTTGGTCTCTACTCAGTGACAAGAGAGAGCAATACACTGTGAGCATCAGCTTGCTGCTGCCCTAATTAAGACCTTCTTCTGACATCCTGCTCCTGGGGTAGACCCTCGCTCTTCCCTCTGCCCTCAGGCAGGCCGCCCAGTGCATGGCTACCCACTTCTTGGCTAGTAGCACCCAGGTTTGTGGGCTTCCTGCTCTGAGAATGGCCAGCGATCGACATGACAGCTGTTCATTCTAGGGTTGTGGGGAAGTACAGGACTTGGTTGGAAAGTCTGTAAGAAGGAATCTCTGAAAGGTTGGGGGCCTCTAGGGGAGCCTTGCTGAAGGCAGCAGACCCTGCCTGGACTTTTCCAAACAAGTCTGAGCTCTTGAGTGTTTTACTGGAATCTTTATATTTAGACTTCAAAACATCCTTGCATAAGAACACAGATGCATGTGTCTTCTCAAGGATGCTTACCCTGCTGATAGTATCTAATAGTTAATTTTAGTTCAAGCTGTTGCTACAATAAAAGCCTAAGGAGGCAGGAGGACGATGCTGTCTGGTTACTTTAGCCAGGCAGTCCCTTAGCCCTCTCTCATAGAAACGTGCATCAGAGTAATCATTCAACCATTGCTCAGGGTCTGCTGGTCAGCCCCGGCATAGGGTGACAAGTAAGTAGTGTCCCTAACCTAGCCATTTTTTAAAAGTTCTGGCAAATTCTTCTGCCTTGGGTTTTCCAAATGAGCATTAATTTCAGGCCAATACAGATTTTACCATGGGCAATGCAGATTAGGCTCCATTTTTCTTAGTGGTTTGTTTAGGAACTTTGGAGCTCAGTGCAGTGAACTGCTCAATATAGAAGTAACAATAGTCTAAGAATTTCTGTATCAGCCAGCAGCCTGCTCTCTGAAGCTCAGGGGTTACTTGAATTGACTCCCTAGGGTTGGGAGGGGGGAGAACCCTGACCATTGGCCTCATCAGAGCCCCTCCACTTTCATGGGTCTTAGATGGAGGGGCCCCTGCTTTTTCAGGAAGCAAGTGGTCCTCCTGCTCTGGGGAAGCCAGAGCAAGTTTCCACAACATTCCACTGTGATAGGTAACAAGGTTCCATGAACCTGGTTTTGCAGAAAGCAACTGGCTCAGAGAGGAGATGGTATTAGACGAACAGCAGCTGAGAGTCAGGCTGAAGGAGACCTAGGGAGGAGGCACCACATGTTTGTGGGGTCACCCACACAGAGGCCCTCTCTGGGCTTGTCACAGAAACACTTGCACACTCTCTCTGCACTTGCCAAGTCAAGGCTACCTTCCAATTGTGTGATTAACGTGGTTGTAGGCCTCAGACCGTATACACGTGACCTTGTGTATAAGATACAAGAGAGAAGCTTAATCCTTGTAGCCCCAACTTCATCATGGGAAAGCAACTCCAAGATCGCTCGCTCATTCATTTATTCATTCATTCATTTGAACATGCTACTCTCCCTGCCTCAAAGTGAGGTCCCTGGACCCACAGCGCCAGCATCTCTGCAAACTTGTTAGGGATGTAAATCGTTGGGCTCCCCTGACCTGTGAGTCAGAGGCTGGGGGGTGGTGGTCATCTGCGCTTCAACAGGCCCTCTGACAGATTCCAATGTAAGCTCAAGGGTGGGAGCTACTGGGCCAGAACATCCCCTCCCATCCCTCTGCCCTGTTGCTAGCTCACCTTCAATACTCCCCTTCCCTCACCATAATAACTGTTTCTGCAGGTCTCTGGGGGCAAATTCCCTGAGGATGAAACTCACACCTCACACAGCAGGTGCAGGACAAATGTCGCACGGGTGAATGAATGAGTGAATGAGCGAGTGAGTGAATGAATATAGACTCTATCAAGCCTTTTCTGGCATAGGAATTGGGGTTATGAATGGGGATTGAGCTCCTACTCTTGGGTTGCTCTCCATCCATTGGAGGAGTGGGAAGAAATGGATGGAGCCCTTGGGGGCCACGGGCTGGGACGCTGGCCTAGGGTGCTGCTCCCTGAGCACTGCTGACTTTTCGATGTCCAGTGATCTTTGCACAGTGCCTGGATGGGTGCTTCTTACTGCTGTCAGTGGGTGAGCCAAAGCATCCATGCTGGCGGCGGCCCAGGCTGGAGGATGTCCAGGTGTCAAGTGGCTGCTCCGGTCCCAGCCCTGTGGTCTGGTCAGGCTGCCATTGTCACCAGGGCACACGGCAGTCGTCCTTCCTCCCTGCTCTTTGTTTTGGAGGCTGTGATGGGATGGAGAGCTCGCAGGGCAGCTCTGGTCCAGAGTAAACAAGCCTTGCCTGCCGCAACGCTCCGGAGAAATAGCCTAAAAATAGGCGGGGAGGTTTGACTCATGGGGGGAGGGACACGTGGGATGAGAATTTCCCCTCTTCAAGGCTGACTTGTTTGGGTTTGTGGAGGATGAGGAAGGTGACGGTCACGCAGTGATTCATCTGGGAACTCTCAGAGGCGACCACTGCCCATCAGCCTTTGATTTCTCACAGGGAGCGAACCTCTCAGCCTCGAGATGGACATATATATATCATCAGGACTCAGAGGAGATGACAGCAGGGAGCCGTGGGAGGACAGGATCCAGGGTGGGAAAGGCCAGGAGCTGACACATTCTCTCCCCCACTCTTGAGAAATGGTCATGCCCCTGCAGCCTGGGGACTCAACCATCCTCACATCCTGAAGTTCTTACTTGTCTGCCCTGAGCTCCTCCTGCTGCAATGAGCCAGTTCTGTGCACCCATGGCTGTGCCCCTGCTGACCCCAGAGGAACAGCCTCGTTGGGAGGTTGGCAGTGCCCTCAGAATGCACCCCTCTCCCGCAGTTCCCCAACAGCATTAGGCTTCTCAGAGAAGCCGCCAATATCGCACAAAGACCAAATGCTTGGGCAAAGCTTAGTCTTCTGGCAAGTCCTCAGACTGGTTCATGATCCTCCCTTTAGCAATGACGTACTTATTGGTAAGGGATCTCTTCTGATCACTGGCAGTAAATTTCAGGTCTCTTTGGGAGGGTCCGTTTTTCCACTTTTACAGATCATGGGCTTTCTGAGCCATAACACTGGGCAGATAAGGTGGGCAGGTTGTCACAGTTAGGTGACTGCCTTATGCTCATCCATCCATCCATACACCCATCCATCCACCTACCCGTATATCCATCTATCTACCCATCCATCAATCCATCCATCCATTCACCTACCCATCTATCCATCCATCTACCCATCCATCCATCCATCCATCCGTCCGTCCATCCGTCCATCCATCCACCCACCTATCTATCCATCCATCCATCCATCCATCCATCCATCCATCCATCCATCCACCCACCCATTTATCCATCCATCCATCCACCCACCCACCTGTTGATCCACCCACCCACCCATT
>PVJC01042745.1:0-14885 GCA_004026665.1 Murina feae
GGGCACAGGCCGGGCTGAGGGACTCCCTCCACCCCGAGTGCACAAATTTTTGTGCACCGGGCCCCTAGTTGTGTATAATTCAGCTTGCATATGCTCCATAACTTACTAAATCAATTCAGTGAGAAGTGTTGAGATTTTGAAATGACCAAATTGCCAATTTTTCCCTGCAGTGATGGCATAGATTTTATTTACAAAGTCAATATGTATACATAATTTTCTGCAAGACCTATCAATTCTTCCATTCCAAATTGTTTTACTGTTTAAAATTTCAAGTTTTTATGATTCAGTAGTAACGTTGGAAGCATATTAAAAATTGAAGACTATGTAAACTGAAGAATTTAATCTAGACAGGCTTCAGATTATGATGAGGTTCCTTTGTCATAGTTCTAACTCTAAAGCATTTTTACTTTACCATAGCTGTGATGTTTAGAACTATTCCATTAAAATTTATTCTAAAAATGAAAATTATAGTTGAAATATTTAGAATCATTTTGTTTGGTGTAGAATCTTTGAATTAGAATAAAATACACAAGTTATAGAGATGTCAATGCTTTCCCATGCCAGTCATTTGCTTCCTTAAGCAGTTGAAACAATACACTTCCCAGCCCTATTGCAGTTAGTGGAGCCAGATGACTTAATCTGTAGTGTTAGCAGAAGAAACTATCATGTAAGGTAGGGAGGGTTTGATGTGGCAGAGCCAGTTAGAGTAAGAAACAAGGAGTCAGTCACAAGATGGAAGTAATTTGAATTTCTGAGTCACCACAAGGAAGGCAGATAGTAGACATTTTAGGCTTTGCAGGCCATGTACCATTTCTGTCATATGTTCTTTTTTGTTAAGGATTGTTTCCACAAATCCTTAAAAATGAAAAAGGCATTCATAGTTTTAGGGACATACAAAAACAGGCCATGGGCCATAATTTACTAGTATCTTTTTAAAAAAATATATTTTGTTGATTTTTCACAGAGAGGAAGGGAGAGGGATAGAGAGTTAGAAACATCGATGAGAGAGAAACATCGATCAGCTGCCTCCTGCACACTCCCTACTGGAGATGTGCCTACAACCAAGGTACATGCCCTTGCCCAGAATCGAACCCAGGACCCTTCAGTCCGCAGGCCAACGCTCTATCCACTGAGCCAAACCAGTTAGGGCTAATTTAGTAATATCTTTACTAGGGAGTCACCTCTCTGGTATCAAATGTGTAGTGCAAGTTAGACACAAGTCTCTGTGTTAACTCGGTGAACTCTAGGTGTTAATGATCACACCATAAATTGACTAATACACCATGACCTCATCTGACTCCCTTGCCCCACCAGATTCCTGAAGAATGCTTCTGATATCAGGTATCAATCTCACAGCACACTTTCTGAACTGGCCTGGTCCATTGTTGGACAACTCTATAAGAAACTTTTCTCGCCCTGACCAGTTTGGCTCAGTGGCTAGAGCGTCAGCCTGCGGACTGAGGGGTCCTAAGTTCCATTCCGGTCAAGGGCATGTACCTTGGTTGCGGGCACATCCCCAGTAGGAGGTGTGCAGGAGACAGCTGATCAATGTTTCTCTCTCATTGATATTTCCAATTCTCTATTCCTCTCTGTAAAAAATCAATAAAATATATATATATTTTTTAAAAGAAACTTTTTTCTTTTTAGTGTGCCAAGTCTTGATTCCATTTTATCTGTTGGTTCCACTTCTGCCTCTGGGAAAAGTGTATACGTGATAGCAGCTTTTTATTATCCTAAGATAGTTTTTAGGTCTCCCCGGTCTGTTAATTTAGGAGAAGACAGAAAATGTTAAGAGATTTTTTTAATATTAGACTAAGGTGACCAGACGTCCTGCTTTTGGTGGGACTGTCCCGTGTCCCGTGGCATTTTAAAAAAGTCCCGATTACTCTTTGTAATATTTTAAGTAATAATAACAAAAAAAGAAAGAAAGAAAGTACACCGCTCCCTCCTCTCCCCCCCCCCCCCCCCCCCCCCCCCCCCCCCCCCCCCCCCCCCCCCCCCCCCCGCCCCCGCCCCGTCAATGGTGTACCGCTTCAAATCTGGTCACCTTATATTAGACCAAAAATAAGTTATATGAACTAGAATATGATAAACTGCATTTAAGTTTAGAAAAATGAGTTGTACAAGTGGTAAGAGTTGTACAATTTGACTCAGTTCATGAGGAAAAGATTGTCAACTCAGTATAAAACAGTCAAATGGCAATTAAAATTAATCCAATTATATACTTGGCTTTTGTTTCGTGTCGGTATCTTTCTACTAGACTGTGAACCAATGTAACCACATACATTAATTAAAAGCAACCAAGTTTTAAAGGGAAATTTGACAACAAAGTTAGTCTAGAGGAATGGTCATCAGGATGCATAAACTAAAAGTTTACAAATCATGTCACAGAGGAAATGATTAAAGTAATTAGGGATATTTAGTTTTTAGGGGAGACAGGCCATTGGACATCATATGGTGATACTCAAGTGGTTATAATGAAATACATCTTTTATTAGTTTTCTTTTTTGTATCTTCACAGAGGATGACTAATGCCTTTCTGCAGGAATAAGGCATATGGGCATCCAGACTTTGGGATAGACTGAGATATCAGGTTTCTTTCTTTTTTTAATTTCATGGGAATTTCTTTTTTCTTTTTTAATTGAATTGAGAGAGAGAGATTTGTTAACTCCACCCATTTACGCATACATTGGTTGATGCTTATATGTGCCCTGGCCGAAGATCCAACCCGAAACCTTGACATTCTGGGGGGACACTTTAACCAACTGAGCTACTCGGCCAGGGAAGGATAGCAAATTTTTAAAGTTTGTAAGTTTTAAGCAATTATTCCAAAATGTGATTATTATGTTTACATTTGATCCTTCTAGCCAGCGTTTTTCATTTGTGTTTGAGCATCATCCCTAAAGCTTGGTCAATAACTTTTTGGAAATCATATACTATGTAGTATATAGTTTACTAACAATGTTTGTAACCCTATCATCAAAAAATATAAAGTTTAGTGTTATATGATCTACTCTGTCCAGGCTAGTTTTTAATACTTAGCTATCGTATATTTTTTTAAGTTGTTTTTCTTCTAACAGTCCAGTCTGTAATTTTGCTGGGGATTGACATCAAATTTATCAGTCTTTAGATTTGTTGAAGATTGGGAGATCACTTAACAATGTGTTGAAAATTAAGAGATCACTTACTAATATCTATACTTTTTTGAAAAAATTATCTTGCTAGTTTTTTAAAGCTAGCCATTTCAGATTTACTTACACTTTCAGATTCATGAAAACCTTCAGCGGCTAGGTGCTTTCACCTTGTCACCCCTGCTTTAGTGCTTTTAGCAGGTACTTTTAGTGCTTTTTAGTACTTTTTAAAGCCAAGTAAGTATGTTTTAGTAAGCTAACCTTATCTTGCTGGGACAAATTCAGCTTTAGGAATAGTAAACTTCCTATTTCATCTTCAGTGAATAAACGGTCAATGTTCAGTTCATTCTGATAGAAATAAATGAGCTATTCTTTTTACTTTGCATCTTTACCATTTGTTATTAGCTTGATAACAAGGGTGATCACACGTACCAGTTTAAACCTTTTGCCCAGCAAAAATAATATGCCCCCTTTACCCTGCCTACTTTAGACAGTCATTGAGGCTAATGATTGAGAGTAATATGTAGTAATCATTCACTTTAAAATATATGTATATTCTTTGATTTTTTTTTTATAGAGGAAGGAAAATAGAGAAAGAGAAACATCAATGTGAGAGTGGAACACTCTCCTCACACCCTCTAAGAGCAGTTGGTCCTACCACTCAGGTACTTGCCGTGACCAGGAATGGAAACAGCAACCTTTTTGATGCACCATATGATGCCAAACCAACTGAGCCACACTGGCCAGGGCTCTGTCATTCACTTTTAGCAATGATTGGCAGAAATGTCTTATATTAATTGGCTGAGCAACCTGACTTCTTCATTTATCTCTTATAACAGCAAGTAGTCTATGAGATGATACGTGGGCTCCCTGAAACCTTTACCATGGGGAGTAATTCGTGAATGTGTGTGTCATCCTTGTATAGGGGCCATGTAATCTAATTTTTGTTTATGCACTGCCAAAGCAAATATAAGAGTTCCTTTTTAAAAAAAAAAAAATGTATTTTTTGATTGATTTCAGAGAAGGCAGAGGGAGAAAGAGAGAGAAACATCAATGAGCTGTCTCCTACATCCCCCCCCCCCCCCACTGAGAATTGCACCCGCAACCTGGGCATGTGCCCTGATGGTGAATTGAACCATGGACCTCCTGGTTCATAGGTTGATGCTCAACCACCAAGGCATTGTGGCTGGGCAAGAATTACCCTTTAGAGAAAAGGTCTCTCTGTTCTGAAGGATTTGGTCATTTCTCAGAATGAAAACTATGTGCCTATATTGTGTTCCTTTTGCCCTTGTTTCTATGACACTTAGATCTAAATTTGATACTCAGTTAAGTATTTATATTAGCTGTTTTGATAGTTAGCATATGTCTTCCCTTTGGATGAGAATGATTTTGTGAGAGTGATTTTATTGTACACTCTTCGGTTTTTTGTTAGCCATCTTAAATTTTTGGCAAAGTATCTATACTATCTATACTAATAATAGAGGAATATGGAAATTGTCCAGGACACCGTCATGTAACAACCATTCAGCAGGCTGCATCCAAGAAAGTAGAGGGAGAGGAAGGCAGGCCTGCATGCAGACAGGCCCAGAGGAGAAACAGAAATATAGGAAGGGAACAAGAAAAAGATGCAGGAATAAAAGGGAAGAAAATGCAGGGCTGCACACAGGGGGGCGGGCTGCGCCCAGTGAGAGGCAGGGGGCACAGATGGCATTGTATTCATAACAGCTTCTTTCATTGAAGGGTTCAGTTCTGCCCAAGAATCATCTACTGGTCTCATTTAAGGGTATATTTCTGGATATATCTTGTCTGTCTTTTTCTATTTTCTCTTTGAAATTGAGTTCAGTGTTGATGTCAGTTTAACAATGATTTTTAAATTTACTTCTTCTTTAAAAGAAACCTATTCAAAGGGAATATGGATGACCTATTAAAAGAAGGAGGTAAGGAGTTGTCACTTGGCTATTAAGGGAACAGTTCCGCATAGGAAACCAGCTCAAGTAGGTGAGAGGTCTACACATTCAGTCCTGGGATTTCTCTGCCCTGAAAGCCACAGAACATGCGAGGGGACAGACAGCTCCCCTACCCCCACCCCAGGGAATCCTGATCTCAACAAACCTCACCTCTGTACACCCAATCGCTCACGAAAGAAACTTGGACAGCATTTATTTTCTCTTATCCTCCCCAGTCCAGTCCAAGCCCCAAAGATTTTACCATGGAGGCTGGTTTTTTAATTTCCAATGGCTTAATATTCTGGATTACATTGGCCAGACTTGCCCTACTCTTTACTGCAGAAGGAAACAAATAAGAATAGATAACATTTTTCAATTAAACTAAGAATGTAGAAATGTTTTAAAAATTGCACAATCACAGAGAAATAGGTGACATATCAAAGTGATTAAGCACATGGACTGTAGAGAGCCTTCACATCCTTGCTTTACCACTCATTAGTTGTGTGACCTTGGACAAGTTACTTAACCTATGTATCAGTTTTCTTATCCAACATCTAGTATCAGAGGATACTTTGTTTCCGTGTCTTTGCCACTATGATTAATGCTGCAGTGAACCTAAGGGTGTGTATATGTTTCCAAATAATTGTCTTCTAATGTTTTGGGTAGATACCCAGAAGAGAGCTTGCTGAGTCACATGGTAATGGTATTCTTTATTTTTTGAGGAGCCTCCATACTATTTTCCATTGTACACTTGAAACTTACATAATTTTATTAATGTGAACCTAATAAATTTAATTAAAAATAAGGATACTTATAAAGAATGCCGAGATAGGCCCTGGTGAGTTTGGCTCAGTGGATAGAGCATGGGTCTGTGAAATGAAGGGTCCCAGGTTGAATTCTAGTCGAGGGCACATGCCTGGGTTGTGGGCTCAATCCCCAGTTGGGGGTGTGCAGGAGACAACCGATCAATGATTCTCTCCCATCATTGATGTTTCTATCTCTCACTCCTTCTCACTTCCTCTCTGAAATCAATAAAAATATATATCTTTTTTTAAAAGAATGCTTCAATATACCCATCACATAGTAATCCCTTTGTAAGAAATAACTCTGGGTCCTTCTGTTGTTTTTGCTCAAGAATTAGAAGAATCTGCTTTAGCCAGTTTGGCTCAGTGGATAGAGCATCAGCCTGCAGATCAATGGGTTCCAGCTTTGATTCCAATCAAGGGCACATGCGCAGGTTGTGGGCTCAATCCCCATTAGGGGCATATAGAAGGCAGCCGGTCAATGATTCTCTCTGATCATTAATGTTTCTATCTCTTTCTCCCTCTCTTTTCCTCTCTGAAATAAATTAAAAAATAATTAGAAGAATCTGTTCCTCAGTTGGTAGATTTGAGATATGTAATCTTAAGATTTAAGCAATCAAATTATCCTTATTTCCTGCCACTTAAGCTTGTGTTTCATCATTTGATTCTGGATTAGTTATCTGATTTTGCTATTTGCTGTAGAAGTGATGCAGGTGTTTAAGGTCATGTATGATTTCAAAGCATTTCTTAAAGTGTTATTTTGCACATGTGATGATGTCTCTATAATTTAGGGATATGTAAGCAATTACTGCCTCAGTACGTACACTTGACAAAGAATTATCTTTTATTCATTTGTGGTTACAGATTAGATGGCTGCATCATAATTGGTTATCTTCAAGTCACCCAGCCCCTCAGAAATCTATTTTGTATAACTTAATTATCAGCCAACAAGGTGATCAACACCAGGAAAACTACCAAATGGACAGAAAAGCTATTTGCCAAAAAAGGGGGAGGGGCCTATTATTACTAGAGGCCTGGTGAACGAAATTTGTGCACTCAGTGGGGATCCCTCAGCCTGGCCTGCACCTTCTCACAATCCAGGATCTCTCAGGTAGGGTCCCTAGGCCTGGCCTGAGATCAGGGCCTATTGGGACTTTCCTTCCCCCAGCTGCAGGCAGCTGGCCACACCCCTACTGCTGTCATTGCTTGTCATCTGGGCAGCACTGCCTCACCTCCCCTGCCACCGGTGGCCTCCCTGTACAGGCAACAGGCATGAGGTGGGATGACTTGGCTGCCTGGGCCTCCCACTGCGGGGGGATCGCTGGCCGAAGGTACACCTGCCACAGATTTGCCACCAGAAGCCTGGGCCTCCCTCTTTCTTTGCTGGGGGGTGGGGCCAGGTCTGCGAGAGGCCAACTGCTACCTGATCACTCCTAAATGGTGATCTTCCTACCTGATCTAACCACTGGTCTGCCTACCTGATTGCCCCTAACCACTTGCCTGCCTGCCTGATCACCCCTAACTTCTTGCTTGGGGGCAGGGCCAGCCCAATGAGAGGCCATCTGCCTACCTGATCACCTCTAACCACTTGACTGCCTACCTGATCACCCCTAACTGCTGATCTGCCTACCCGATCTAACCACTGGCCTGCCTACCTGATTGCCCCTAACCACTTGCCTGCCTACCTGATCACCCCTAACTACTGGTCTACCTGATCGCCCCTAACCACTGAGCATGCCTGCCTGATTGCCCCTAACCACTTGCTTGGGGTGGGGCCAGCCCGGGCGAGGGGCTGTGGTGGTTCTGGTCTCTGGTCATTCAGTCGTTCTGCTTATGGTAGCTGACCTTTTATTATATAGGATGTATCCCACACCTAGTGCAAGAATAAGACTATTTCCCTTTGGAGAATCTGGTTCTTACGAAATTGTAGAAATAAGTATATGAAGAAAGAAATTATGTAATTCTTAGACATTTTTGTAGAGAGATGCATAACAAAGTTTCTCACCAGTATTGCCAAAGTCCTTCTTGCTCTTGCATGAGATCATATGTACATTTTTATTATTCTAGGTACTTTGTTCTTTTATTTGTCTTGGTTGGCTCATTTTCAAAAGTATTTTTTATGTATGTATCCTTTTTGGCCAAGATCTTTGTTTCAGGAAGACTCATTTAAGCAATCAGTTTATCAATGTGTTTGCCTTGTACTCCTCAACAAAATCAATATACACCTCGCGCGGAGGAGGTGGGTCACAGCAGGGGAGGGCAGTTGGAGGCGATCAGGCCGGCAGGGCAGGGCAATTGGGGGCGATCAGCCCAACAGGGAAAGGCAGTTGGAGGCCATCAGGCCAGCAGGGGAAGGCAGTTGTGAGCAATCAGGCCGGCAGGGGAGGGCAGTTGGGGGTGATCAGGCTGGCAGGGTAAAGCGGTTAGGGGCAATTAGGCAGGCGAGCGGTTAGGAGACAGTGGTCTCGGATTGGATAGGAATATCCGACTGCCGGTTTAGGCCCGGTCCCTGTGGGCCTAAACCGGCAGTCGGACATCCCCCAAGGGGTCCCAGATTTGCAACAGTGCAGGCCAGGCTGAGGGACACCCCTCTCCCAGCCCCCATGCATGAATTTTATGCTCCAGGTCTCTAGTCCTATATAACAAAAGGGTAAAATGCAAATAGACCGAACGGCAGAAATACAAACAACCAATCAAAGCATAATATACTAATGATAAGCTAAGGCTGCTCAAGCACTCGTGAAGACGTGCATTGACCACCAGGGGTCAGAAAATCGACTGGTCAACCAGTTGCTATGACATGCACTAACCACCAGGGTGCAGACGCTCCGACCAGTATGTTAGCTTGCTACTGAGGTCCAGCCAATCAGGACCAAGCAAGATGGGCCAGACAAACCCAGGAGCCCTCCCATGGTCCCTCCCTAGCCCAATCATGTACCATTGGAGACCCTCAGCCTGGCCTGCACGCTCTCACAATCTGGGACTTCTTGTGGGATCTTGGAGAGCTGGTTTCAGCCTGATCCCACAGGCCATTCCCCTTGGGAGGGTGCCAGACACCGTGTTCATGGCTGGCAAGTGCTGCTGCTGCACTGCAAGCCTCTCCTGATTGGGATTGATTGGGCGCGAGCCCACGGCAGGCACAGTGGGGCCAGGATGAGCAAGAGCAACAGGTACGAGCTGCAGGTGGCATTGAACTTCGGGTTTCGGCCTGATCCCTACAGGCCATCCAGACCCTACCCTTGCACAAATTTGTGCACCAGGCCTCTAGTATATCAAAGCTATTATCCAACAAAAAAGGGAAATAAGCTGCAAGTGTATTGAGACTCCAAGTGTTAGAGAAACAGACAGCAAACAAGTACTAGAAGAAAGCATCAGCTTTTCTTCTTTATTCTTGGTGTATGGAAAGACTTTGTCATCAAGACTTAAAATCCAGAATATGTAAAAGATTGGTTAATTCAACTAATATAAAAATAAGAAAATTTTGCATGGCAGCAACAACCATGAAAACGTCAAAGGACAGCTGACAGACTAGGAGAAAATATTTTCACATATACCGCAAACAAAAGGCTGATATCCCTAATATGTACAGCACTCTTAATAATTAAAGGACAACCCTGACCAGTTTGGCTCAGTGGATAGAGCATTGGATTGAAGTGTCCCAGGTTCAATTCCAGCCAAGGGCATGTACCTTGGTTGCGGGTACATCCCCAATAGAGGGTGTGCAAGAGGCAGCTGATCAAAGTTTCTCTCTCATCGATGTTCCTAACTCTCTATCCCTCTCCCTTTCTCTCTGTAAAAAATCAATAAAATATATTTTTTAAAAATAATACTTAAAGGACAGAAGAGAGAAGGCCAAAACATGATAGAAAAATGAGAAGATATAAATGAACAACTCACACAACCCATAAAAACAAATCAAAAACTCTCAAAATTAGGAAAATACAATTTAAAATAGCTTTGTGATAACATTTTTCATCAGATTGGTAAAAATTAAAGAATGACAACTTATTCTGTTGCAAGACTGTGAAGTATGCACCCTTTATTACACACTGCTAGTGGAAATACAAACTGGTATAGCCCTTCTTCTTGAGGGCAATTGGCAGTACTATATAATAAAAGCCTAATATGCAAATTGTCCCCTCAGACAATCTGGATACTGGGAGTTTGACCACTTGCTATGACATGCGCCAACCACCAGGGGGTAATGCAGAACATGGGGGGGTGTCAGCGACACTTGACCTCTCTTTGGCTACCTAGGGGCAGGGGTGATGGGGATGGAGGTGTGGTGAGAATGCAGGGTGTCCACCGAGCTCACTCTCACTCCCCCTGCTACCCTTCCCCAGGACGCTCCCACTCAGCCTCTTCTGGGTGAGCCGGGACTGCAGGGACCAGTCAGGCTCCCTGTGGACTTGTGCGGGAGCCAGTCTGCAAGGCTGGCCAGGAGAGAGCATGCTGCCCACCCAGCTTCTGTGCAGCGCTACTGGGCGGCCCAGAGGCCCACGCTGTGCCCTGGCCTGAGGCATCCAGCCACGCTTACCGCATCGCCACATGGGGACTTAAGCACCCTGGCTCAGTCATGGGGGGGGGGGTGCGGGTTGCATGACTAGGTCCCCAGAGGTCAGCTGGGATCTGTCATTCCATGCCAGACACTCACGCTTCAATTGCTGTCCAGGCCTAGGAACCATATCCATGCATGAATTTCATGCACCAGGCCTCTAGTACTTAATAAATCTACATATGCACTTTTGACCCAACAATCCCAGTTTTAGGAATCTTCTCTAAAGACGTCCTTCCATAACACAAATGTATTCATTTTAAGAGTTTAATTGCAAAATATTGAAATGCCCATACCGGAGAATGAATAAATTGTGGTACAGCCACACAACAAGAGTACTCTGCAGTTGTAAGAAAGATTGAGGAAAATCTCAACTGTTATGGTACAATGAAATGAAACAAAGAGTGTCTAGCATGCTCATCTTCATCTAAGAAGAGAGATGTATACACATGTAACTGCTTATTTGTGTAAGTAAAATACAGGAATAATAAACCAGAAACTAAGGAAATTTGTTTCCTACAGGGAATGGGTAGAAAAGGAGTAGAAAGATTGGAGATAATGAAAAGGAGATACTAGGGATGAGAGGGGAGCAACACTTCTCCAACTGTACTTTTTTGTATAGCTCTCTGACTTTTAGAGCTCTGGCAATTTATCACATACCCACCGAAAATAAATAAAAATCAGTCTGAATGTGTGTTTGGAGTATGGGTGGGGAGGTATTCCAAAATTGAATTAAAAAACAGTTAACAAGTGAGTCTGTATTACAAGTAAATATCATCACACTAATTTGAGTGGGGAAGAAAGGGAACTAAGTTACTTTGGAAAACAGTGTTTTAATTATGTACTCTAAGGCTAAAGACAAAAAAAGCAAATATTGTACTGTATGTAATAAATGTGTTTCTCACAGGTATTAGTTAGAAATTTTGAAACGATCTTTTGTGTATACTAAGATTGAACAAGTAAATGAATACTAGTATATTGTAGATAATGAATGGGTGATTTCTTGCTATTGGGTAAGCAGTTACAGATAAAGAAAGGAATAGACTTAGAATGAACCCTGTTTTCTGTGACTGGAGTTAGAGATATCCATATGAACCCATGTTTTCTTATATATGCAGATTCATAAATACAGATGTGTGAGGGTGTATGTCCTACTTCTGTCCCGAGAGGGGCCAAGAGCAGTGAGATCCTAGTCACAGTGAGCATAGGTGGGCCAGGATCTTATCTAAATAGTCCCCAGAGAAATGAACTATGGATCCTTAATGAAATGGTTGAGTCTGAGGCTGGGGTAAGGAAAATACAAGATGAACCTGGAATATCGTGTAGTATCAGAATATAATTTTTAAAAGGAAAGTATTGGATTATAATGCACAGAATAAAATATCTATCTAGACACTCATGCATATAAATAAATACATAAATGGGGAATAGGGACAGCACTTTCTTACAATAGAATTCTGATTAATATAGAAGAAGAAAATTAAAATCATCTTTAGACAAACAGCTCTGTAATAATTATTGCATGAAGAACTATCAATGGATGCTAAAATTAGCGAAATTATGAGAAACAATATTTTCTCCTCACAAAATACTTAATTACAAAGGAAAAAAATAGTAACTATAGGAAAAACATGGTAGACACCACCTTAACCAAGTTGAGCAAAGTAAAATTTATCAGTTATAAGACATATCAACATCATATGTACCCAGATATGGTACACTGAGGAGGTCACAGTTTCACTTTTGTGGTATTCTTGCCAGAAATGCATACACTTAATCTACTCAGGATAGAGCAAGCCTAAGTTGATAGTTACTTTACAAAATAACCAACCAGTGTGTTTCAGAGTTGTATAGATTATGAGAGACAAAGTCTGAGGAATTCACAGAATGGAGATTAAGCAGACATGATAACTAAATGCAATTTGAGGTTCTAGATTTTTTTTAAAGGATATTAGTGAGAAACTAGAAAATTCATTTCATAAAGGAATTTGAATAAGTTGTGTAGATTAGTTCAAAGTATTCTATCAGTGTTAATTTTCTGATTTTTAATAATTATACTATAATCTAAACTAATAAAAGCGAAATAGTAAAATTAACCGTTTCTTCGGGACTGGTAAGCCACGCCCACCAGCCGATCAGAGCGGCTGTATGCAAATTAGCCCATCTGTTGCCTTCCTGCAGGCCACACGGGTGGGAGGGCCGGAGGAGCAACCTCCCGCAGCCCCACACCTCCAGGCAGAAAGCACCCTGGAAGTAGGTCTGCGATCGCGGGGGCTCTGGCACAGAGGCGTGTGTGCCCATGCTCCCGGGATCGATTTCAGGCGGCAGGGCAGCCGGGGCCTGGCGGAGCAAGCCAGCCCAGGCCCCCAGGCTGTCCTGCAGCCTGGAAGTAGGTCCGTGATCACGGGGGCACCGGCACACACGCCTCCGTGAGTGCCTGAGCCCCTGCGATGGATTTCAGGCGGCAGGGCAGCTGGGGCCTGGAGGAGCAAGCCAGCCCAGGCCCCCAGGCTGTCCTGCAGCCTGGAAGTAGGTCCGTGATCACGGGGGCACCGGCACACACGCCTCCGTGAGTGCCTGAGCCCCTGCGATGGATTTCAGGCGGCAGGGCAGCTGGGGCCTGGAGGAGCAAGCCAGCCCAGGCCCCCAGGCTGTCCTGCAGCCTGGAAGTAGGTCTGTGATCGCGGGGCTCAAGCACACACGCCTCCGTGAGTGCCCGTGCCCCTGCGATCGATTTCAGGCGGCAGGGCAGCCCAGGCCCCAGGCTGCCCTGCAGCTGAAGGTAGATCCGTGATCGTGGGGGCTCGGGCACAGAGGCGTGTGAGCCGTTGCTCCCGCAATCGATTTCAGGAGGCAGGGCAGCCGGGGCCTGGCGGAGCAAGCCAGCCCAGGCCCCAAGGCTGCCCTGCAGCCTGGAAGTAGATCTGTGATGGGGTGGGGGCACGGGCACTCAGGGAGGGATAGCCTCCCTGAGTGCCCGTGCCCCCCCCCATGTATTCCAGGAGGCTGGGCAGCCTGGGGGGGGGGGGCGGATGATCCGAGCCAGCTCCACCCCTGAGGCTGAGGCCTGGAAATAGGTGGGGGGCACCCTGTGGATTCCAGGGTCCTAAACAGTGAGAGAGCACAGGCAGGGATTAAGTACCCCCCCAACCCCTGCCGAGTGGCACAAATTTTTGTGCACCGGGCCCCTAGTTATGTATAATTATCATTAGGAAAGTTGAATGAAGTGTACAGTACGCTACTATTCTCTAAATCTAAAATTATTTCCAAATAAGCTTTAAAAAATAGGTACGGTTTAGATACATGTATCTCTTGATATCTGAACTCTTATTACCTAAATGGAGAAACCAGGTAGGTTTTGATAATACAATAACCTTTGCTATTGGAATTCTCACTATTTGAACTAAGGATGAATATTGATTCACAAGACCCATGTATTGTTATTGATGTTTTTGTTATAGCATTATAACGGTCTAAATAGAATTTTTTATACTCCCCAGGAGTCTGCCTTCAACTCCTTACTTAATCTCTGTATATACTCTCCCTTAGCTCATCCATTTATTTGTCCCTCCCTAAGTGAAAAAATATGTTCATGTCACTAACCAGATTATCTTTATTGTCTCTGAAATTAGTCTCAGGAAAAGTTCTAGGCCTTAAACTCCATTCACAAGGCCTTTTCTGTTTTGTTCCTACTCGTGTCTTCAGCCTCATTTTTAAAAACTTACCCTTCCTTGGAATTAATGCTATCAGTACACCTCTGTCTTTTCACCTTCAAAATAGGAATGACAGTATCTTTTAAGGTTATTGTCCTGAGGACTAATTAATATTTTGCAAACTGCTTGCTACCTGGCATACTACATATGCTACATTTTTGTGACATAAGTAGGAAAGAAATGAGTGTATTGACATTAATCTTAGGTGATTGCTACCGAAGCACTGTTTTGTTTTGTTTATTTGTTTACTCTAACTGTACATTTGTATTAATTAGGCAATAAACAAGTCATGAAATTTTTCCACTTCAGGGGAGAAAGTACTCAGGTGCAACATACACATATGTTAAAAATGCTACATGACATCTAAATATTATCTAATCTAATAAAAGAGTAATATACAAATTAACCACCACTCAGACACCCAAGCCACGCCCACCAGCCAAGCCACGCCCACCCAGCCAATCAGAATGGCTGTATGCCAGCCAAGATGGCAGCCGGCAGTCAGGAAGCTAGAGCAAACAGGAAGCTTCCACTGCACCAGCAATGGAGTTGAAACTGCCTGCCTAGGCTAGCCAGGGCTCTGCTCAAGGCAACAATGTTTCAATTATAGAAGCCATGGAGCTGAAGCAAATAGGAGGCTTCGTTCCCTGACTAGGCCTCCGCTCAAGGCAACAAAGTTTCAATTATAGAAGATAAATAAACCCCAGGAACCTGATTCCAGCCAGCCTCGCTGGGAC
>PVJC01042746.1:0-14809 GCA_004026665.1 Murina feae
TTCCTTCCTTCTTCCCATTCTCCTTTTAAGCTCTACCAGCTCCCCCTTTATAACTTTTCTTCCCTCCCTCTTTTTCTCTCATCCTACCTTTGCCATACATTATTCTCTACTTACTTCCACTGTTTTAATACCCATCTATCTACCTGCCTAATTATCCACTATTATTTATCTTTTTTTCTTTTCTGACTTCTACTTTAGAAATCTGTCCCCAGTACATAACTATACTGGGTTTTCATTACAGACGCTACAGTTCACTCATACATCCTTTTTTTTTTAACTCTGCTGTCCATTGACTCTTTTATAAAGTTCTTCCCTCCATCCTGTTCCACCCCTCCCCCACATGGTTACTTCCCCCTAAACTCTCCCGAGCTGCTGCTCCCTCTGCCCCTCTGCCCATCTCTTTGTCTCTTGGCTCCCGCAGGTTCACCCCAGCTCTGAAAGGAGACCAGGGCCTCTCACAGGAGACCCCTGCCCCTGTGGCAGAGAAAATGGAGCCAGCGAGAGATTGGGTCCAGGAGGGGATGTGTGTGAGAGAGAGAGGGAGCAACCCTCCTTCACTCATTAAAGCTTCCATTGGGAGGGGGCATTAACCCCCAGCTCAAGGCTCAGCCCCAGCCAGGTGTCAGCTGACCATGCAGCCCCAGCACTACAGCTCCAAAGCAGGAGCACCTCCACTTCTGGACCATCCACCCCTCCATTCGGGGACCCGCCAATGGCACAGCTTCTGTCTCCCCTGGACTGCAGTGTGGGATCACTCTCCGTCACCTCGCAATCCAGGCCACAGCCTCAGGCTGGCTGGCTTCTCCCATCCTGTGGCTGCCGCCTGGATCGTGGGGCAGAGGTCTTCAGTTTGCCCTGCTGGGCCACAGTGCGTGACTTCTCCTGGGGCTGTGGCCTCCGTCATCTTGGCTGGGTTAATTTGCATACAATCACTTTGATTGGCTGGTGGGCGTGGCTTAGGCATCCCAAAGAAATGGTCAATTTCAATATTACACTTTTATTAGAGTAGATATGAATGTTATTCATACTATGACTACTAAATAAATATAATAGATGTAGAGATTGGTATAAAAAATGATTTCTAGGTTTCTAGCTTAAACAACTGGTTCTGTGGTGACACCATTTGTCCTAATATATAAAAGAGTTAGGTGCTGTCATGACCAAATGGATGACCAGTCCCTCCCACTCTTACCTTCTGCCTGCGGGCTCCCAGGCTGGGTGACAGTGGAGCAGGACTGGGGATTGGCAAGTGGGCACAAGGCAGACCTCCTGGTTGGCCAATGGAGAGCCACAGGGAATTGGGCTGGGTGGCAGCATAGTAGGGATTGGTGAGCAGGCACAAGGCAGACCTCCTGGTCCTTCCCCACAGCTGGCAGGCTCTGATCAATCCTCAGTTTCTTCTGAAAGGAATATGGTGCCTCCATTGCGCAGCCTCCCGGGATGCGGACTCACTGCTGTGAGAGGCTCCAGGGGAAGACTTCAACAAGGACTTCAGCACCTCCTGGAGGGAAAAACCGCCACCTCCATACCTCACAGAGGCTTCCATGTCTGCAGAAAACTGTGCATGCTCCTCCCTGCAAGATGGGCGGGGCCGAGCCTGAGTTGAGTGGTTCCGAGATGGGGGCTGGGCCAGTGCAGGGATGGAGGGAGGGAGGGAAGGAGGGCGGGGCAGGAGCAAGGAGGAAGCCCTGGTTCCCTGCCCCTCCTCCCACAGGCATAGCCGTTCCTGGTGTTATGATAAAAAGAGTTGTTTTTCTAATTCTGTCCTGGTAAAGGAAACAAATGTATGTTGACTTCTGATCTTACTTTCGGAGCTGCCAATTAATCCCTCTGGATGCATCATATCCAACCTCCAAAAGATACCATGGGCAGGTCGAACCTTCCTTCCATAGTTGAGGAAACTGACCAATAAACACATGTGTCTCATGCCTCAGTGTCAACTTCCATGGAAATCTTCGGGTAATAACTCAGATTCTATATTTAAGGGTATATTTTCTTCTGTTTTCTTTCAACCCCAGGAATCAAATAATATAATACAGAATAAATTGAGTTCAGAGGGCTCAGCATTGTATTCCCAGGGCCTTTGGTCCCACACAAACCACAGAGCTCAGTTATCCTGAGATGAAAGAAAAGGAAAGAGAAACGTGAAAAGTTTCCCAGATCAGTCACAGAGACCAACTCATAGCCACATACTAAGGACACGATATTAACTTAGGGTGGAAATGACACAAATGGAATAGAAGATGGAGCCATTTCTGTTCAGATTCAAACCAAGTTAACAGGGCAGAAGAAACACTGGACACCATGGAAGAATAAAATGAAACTGTCTGGTAGGGAGTGTCACAAACCTCTCAGGGACAGCACCTGGGGCTCCAGACACGACGGGAGGGGAGAGGGGGCTGGGTGAGAGGAAGTGCATGGAAAGGTCTGGGAGTAGGAACAAGAGGGTGATATGTGGAAGGTGGGCCCCACTGGGTGATGGTAGGAGGCAAGTCTGCAGGAGGTAGCCAAGTGCCCCCACCTCTGCTAAGGGGTGCATGCATCTGTCCTGGGAGCTGCAGCTGATGGAAAGGAAGGCTATGGCTCTATATGGATGAGTTGCCAATGAGAGCCTCCTTGCAGCCACAGTACTCAGTGTTCTCAACACCGCGGGAGCACAGGATCATGTACACAACATCATGAAAGAAAAAAAGCATAACATTCCTAACTTATTCACAGACTTCTATTTCTGGTATCTATATTCCCAATGTGTCAACAAGTATATTTGGAAAAGTAAAAAAGATTTGTACATGATATGACTGCATCTTTAGAAAGTCCAAGTGATCACAACCAGAGCACTTTTAACACCTAATGAGCCAAATACACTGATGAACAAAAATAGACCCAGAGACACAGACACATGAAAAGACTGGAACTGCAGAGGGAAGGCAGGGGAGGGTGGGTAGGTGTGAAGAGATCAACCAATGGCCTGTGAGCATATATGCATCACCCCTGGACACAGACAATGGGATGGTGAGTGCCTGTTGGGGAGGGGGGGGGAAGAAAAAGGTTAATGGGGGAAAGGGACCTATGTAAACCATTCAACAATAAAGATTAACTAAAAAGAGTAAAAAATAAAAAGTAAAAACAAAGAAAATAAAAGCCAAGGATAATTGGCCTGGCTGGGTGGCTCCATTGGTTGGAGCTTCATCTTGTACATTAAAGGATTGCAGGTTTGAACCCATGTCAGGGTGTGTGCAGGAGGCCACTGAGCAAGTGGTGCCTGGAGGAGGGAGGCTCCTCATACCTAAACACAGTCAAGGCCTCACCCATGATCCCAAGCCTATCCTCTGCTGAGTGAGACTGGACCTCCAAGCTTCCTGTCGAGTCCCTGATCTCTGAGTCATAGGGCTGCTTCCCAATGTTCTCCGGAATGCACTGCTCAGTAACCATCTATACTAATAAAAGGGTAATATGGTAATTAGACTAGGTGGCTGGACATCTTCCAATGTCCAACTTCCTTCTGGACAAAGCCACAGAGGTGGGGGCCGAAGCAGAGGCAGTTAGGCAGGGGAGGGCAGTTGAGGGCCATCAGGGTGGCAGGGGAGTGGTTAGGAGGCAATCACACTGGCAGGCAAGCAAGCAGTTAGGAGCCTGCGGGATGAGTCCTAAACCGGCAGTTGGATATCCCCTGAGGGGTCCTAGATTGGAGAGGGTGCAGGCTGGACTGATGTTCCTCCCCTCCCCTGTGCACAAATTTCATGCACCAGGCCTCTAGTGGAGATATAAAAAACTGGGGAAGAAATAGATTTGGGCATAAGCCAGGGGAACGGCAAAGTTTGGTTTTTGGTGTATTAAATGTGAAATGCCTATGGTATATCAATATCAAGTTAGGGTTTTTTTCTATGAGTCTGAGATTTATAGAATTATAGACTAAGAATATATATTTCTAGAACAGTCAATGTACTGATTTTTAAAATTGTGATACTGGAATGAGTTACATAAGAGAGAGAATTTAGAACAAGAAGGAAAGAGAGCCCAGGATCAATCTCTGGGGCACCTTAACTAAAAAAAGAGTAATATGCAAATTAGGAGTCACTCCATCACAAAGAGGGCTGTCCCATAGCCACAAGATGGTGGCGCCCATAGCCACAAGATGGCGGTGCCCAGTCCAGCTCAGCCCCACCACTGAAGTGGTCAGGCCTCTTAGCCAGGCAGTCAGCAGGGGAAGTGGGGGGTCCGAGGGGCAGAACAGGTGATCAGAGCAGGCTGGGGGTCCCCTGCCCAGGCCAGAGGCCTTCGCCAGAGGCCTTAGGAATGGGCAAGGGCAGAGCCTGTGATCATAGGGGGCAGGGGCAGAGCTGGTGATTGGAGGGGTATGAGGGTACCCTACCCAGGCATAAGGCCTGGGCCAGAGACCTCAGGCCTGGGCAGGGGCAAGGCGGGAGATTGCAGGAGCCTGGGCACTGGTGTAGCTGGCAAAGCAGGGGTCTGGGGGTCCCCTGCCCAGGCCTGCAGCCTTGGCCAGAGGCTAAAGGGTGGAGCTGGCAATGGCAGGGGCCTGGGGGTCTCCTGCCAAGGCCTGTAGCCATGGCCAGAGGCTGCAGTGGAGCCAGGGCAGAGCCGGTGATCTCAGGGCCTGTGCAGGGGCAAAGCTGGTGATCAGGGGGGTCCCCTGCACAGGCCTGCAGCCTTGGCCAGAGGCTTCCAGTGGGGCAAGGACAGAGCCAGTGATGGCAGGGGGCAGGATCAGAGCCAGTGATCACAGAGGCTTGGGCTCTGTGAAGCCAGTGATCAGAGAGGCTTAGGGGTCTTCTGCCCAGGCCTATAGCCTCGGCCAGAGCTTACAGGCCTGGGCAGGGTTGGAGCTGGGATTGGAGGGCAGGGGTGGAGCCGGTGATCAGAGTGAACTACAGAGGAAACACCTGTTGTTATGGCTCATTGGCTAAACTCCCTGTATGCCACTGGTAATATTCTTAGTAACTTGGGTAATAAGAATCCAAAAAGGTGATCTTGGGTTTTTCTACCATACTCCTGAAGAAAAAAAAAAATGAAGGTTCACTGCTGGAGAGGCTAAGAAATGCCATATTCTGCCCTAGCTGGTTTGGCTCAGTGCATAATGCCTCAGCCTGCCGACTGCAGGGTCTGGGTTCAATTCTGACCAAGGGAATATACCTAGGTTTCAGGATCCTCCCTGGCTGGGTCCCAGGTCAGGGCATATGCAGGAAGCAACCAATCACAGTGTTCTTCTCACTTTGATGTTTCTCTCTGTTTTTCCCTTCTCTTCCACATTCTCTAAAAATCAATGGAAACATATCCTCAGGTGAGGATGAAAAAAAAAAAGAGAAAGAAGGAAATGTCATAGTCTATGAAAGACACATGTTGAAAATGCCTAAAGAAAGTTGTCATTTTCTCATGGTGAAGGGACTGGAGTCCATGTTGATGAACACACCTTGGTGGCTGTGGTGACTGGCAGTGGCTGCAGCATCAGGGTGATGGGGCTGGTGGCTTCCCCTGATTAGCCTGGTCGCCTCCCACAAAGGGAGGCCAGACTGTGACTTAGGCCTGCTCCCCAAGGGAAGCAGGGAGCAGGCCTAAGCCATCAGTAGGACACCCCCTGAGGGCTCCCAATATGTGAGAGGGGGCAACCTGGGCTGAGGACCCACCCAGTGCATGAATTTCAAGCACCAGGCCCCTAGTAGATGATAATGAAGCAGCAAAAAAGACTAACAGGTATGACAAAATGAAAGTACATCTACCTTTCATGGCAGCTGAGACAGAAAATTGTTTTAAGAAGGTTGGCCATTGGCCAACTGAAAAATATCCATTGAATTTGAGAAGTTTGGTTATAAAGCGATATAGATAAATCAGATAATAGCTAAATGTGACATCAAGAAATGAACTCACTGTTTAAATATAGATAATTCTACCAGTATACATGCCAGTAAAAACGATCCATTAGAGGAGAAATCAAGGGAAAAAAACAGCAACTGATGGAATTTAAAGTACAAATGGAGGGGTTAGCCTTTGACAGGAACAGGGATACATCCTTCCTTTATTTCTATGAGAAAAAGTGCATACCACAATGACGGACAGATAGTGCTTAATAAATAGTATCTGTTATGATTATTGTTGTTGTTATTAACTGAAGAACCATTCTGACTTGCACATGGAACTGACATTTTGAGCATGCTCAGTGTGAAAGGCCTTAATGGAGTGAAGGCCTTGGTGAGAAGCTGGGATTTAAAGTGTACTATTCAAAGAAAGGCAAAGTAGATCTGGTTCCAAGGTATAAAAGAATTTTAGTATGTTGGGCCATCTAACCTAGACAATTTTCTGTTTACATCAGGGGAAAGTGGGAGGCATTTTTTATTATGAAAAGGAAGAAAAGACAAGCTGCTTTTATCAAGTATACTTCAAAGAAATGGCTCTGTGAAAAGGGCAGATTTGGCTCATTTGAGAGTCATTGATCAGTTTATCCATGGATAGTATAGCCAACACTCTCTCAGTGTATATTGTCTCTATAACATATGTATTTAGGAAGAGAATGAAGCCTGTTTCCATATGATGACATTAAGCAGTACATACTTTGTGATTTACACTGTTTTCATGATATCATTGTCTGTACTCTCCATACAATGAGCTGAAGACTTCAGTTATTTCTTTAAAAACAAGTTTCTTTTGTTGAAGCTTATTCTCCACCCCTTCTGTATCCTGAAATGTTTTTTGCTTATTTACCTTTCAAATAAATGGAAGCTTTGTGATTAAAAAAATGCTTCAAAATTTCCTACAAGCATATATTTTAAAAAATCTTTATTGTTCATATTATTACAGATGTTCCTCTTTTTCCCCCCAAGGCTCCCCTCCACCTGATTCCCACATCACCCCAGGCCCTCACCACCTCCCCCACTGTCCTCATCCGTAGGTGTAAGATCTTTGTCCAATCTCTTCCCACACCTCCCACACCTCCTTCTCCCTGAGAATTATCAGTCTGCTCCCTTTCCATGACCCTGATACTATTACATTCACCAGTTTATTCTGTCCATCAGATTTTTTATTCATTTTATTTTTAGATTCACTTATTAATAGATATGTATTTGTTGTCACTTTGTTGTTCATGATTTTTTATCTTTACCTTTTTCTTCTTCCTCTTCTTAAAGAATACCCTTCAGCATTTCATATAATACTGGTTTGCTGGTGATGAACTCCTTTAGCTTGTCTGTGAAGCTCTTTATTTGACCTTCAATTCTAAATGATAGCTTTGCTGGGTAGAGTAATCTTGGTTGTAGGTCTTTGCTATTCATCATTTTGAGTATTTCTTGCCACTCCCTTTTGGCCTGCAAACTCTGTGCCTCTTTACTGATGAATTTAGACCATTTACATTTAGGGTAATTATTGATGTATGAGGATTCCCTGTAGCCATTTTATCTTTTGTTTTCTGGTAACTCTGTGCCTTTATTAGTTCTCTTCCTTTATGCTTCTTTCCATTGTTTTTATTTGGTGGTATTCTATACATCTTTCATCTGTTTCCTCTTTTTTTAAAGCTATATGTCTTATTTGGAGATTTTTGTGTGTGGTTGCCATTAGTTTTATAAAAAATGAAGTTGCATATATGCCATAGTTTTTCCCTTTTGAGTGCATCTGATCTTATTCCTCATTTGCCTGCTCATACCTGTCCCTCTTCCCCTTGTATGTTTTTGTTGTCACAAATTATCCCTAACATGTTTTTTGGCAGTCCTACTGGTAGTATTATGATCTTATGTTCTTTGTTTCAGGTAGAATTACCTCCTTGAGTATTTCCTGCAATGGAAGTTTTCTAGTGATAAAATCCCTCAGCTTCTGTATGTCTGGGAATGTTCTTATTTCTCCTTCATATATAAATGATGATAATTTTGCTGGATATAATATGCATGGCTGGTAATTTCTCTCTTTCAGATATTTGAATATCTTGTTACATTCACTTCTGGCTTGTAGAGTTTCTGCTGAGAAATCAGGTAAAACTCTCATGGCTTTTCCTTTGTAGGCCACTTTCTTCTTTTCCCTGGATGCTTTGAAGATTTTTTCTTTGTCACTAATTTTTGACAGCTTTTTTACCAAGTGCCTTGGAGAGGGCCTCTTTGGATCGAGGTAACTAGGTATTTTGTTTGCTTCTTGGATTTGAGGATTTAGTTCTTTCCATAGATTTGGGAAGTTCTCATCCACTACTTGGTTTAATAGACTCTCCATTCCATATTGACTCTCTTCTTCCTCTGCTATCCCTGTGATTCTGATATTATTTTTTAATGGAATCAGAGAGGTTTTATAAGGCTATTTCATATTTCTTTATTCTCAGGTCTCCCTCTTCTTCCCTCTGTATCATTTCTTGATTCCTATCTGCAATATCACCACTTCTTTCCTCTATTTGGTTGGTTCTGTTTTCTACACTCATCAGATCACTCTTAATTTCTTTAATTGCCTGCTTCATTTCCAGGATTTCAGCTTGATTTTTTTTAATTTCAATTTATTTGGAGAAATACTCATTTTGTTCATTGATTTGTTTTCTGAGTGTGCTGAATTGCCTGACAGTATTTTCTTGCATCTCTTTGAGTAATTTCAGAACTGTAATCTTGAAATCTCTGTCATTCAACTCTCATAATTCCATGTGTCCAACCTATTTTTGGGGGATTTTTCATTTTCTTTCTGGTCACCGTTGTTGTTGTGGTTGTTCATGGTATTCACTGTTCTCCTTTGTTTTCCCATTTATCTCTGAGGAGGTCTTTCTACTCTGCTCCAGTAGATAGTGCTGAATTGCAATATTCTTGTCCTTTGTGGCCTCACAGTTTTGAACCTCTGTGGCTTCTGTAGGACTGTATAGTGTCTGCTGCTTGGGGGTGAGGTTTGCTTTTCCTGCACAATAATGGTGACCCCTGACTTCCACAGTTCCAGCCCAAGCGCCCCTCCTGGGGTTCAGTCACAGAGGGAAATTGTGCTTCTACTGCAATAGCTCTTGGCCTATGGTTAATACACTCCTGGAAACAACTCCAAGGGCAATGGGAAGTGAGGTTTGGGAGTCTAATCAGTGGCTGGGCTCTGATATTTTCTTTCTTTGCCTGGAAGCCCACATCCAGGTCCATCCATGCAGAGCAGGTCTGCAGGGCGGGTGTCTGCTCACTTGCAGCTCAGTCATGCAACTCAGACCCCATTCACAGTGCTCAACCATGGTTCAGACACTCTCTTACTATGTGCGCAGGACCACAGAATGCCACTACTCCAATGGCAATTCCAACAACTAGCCACTTGCTGAGCTTTCTCTCTGTTCCTCCCAACCAGATGAGGGAAGTGCCCTTAACTGCTGCTGCCAGTTTCCAACTGTGCTGAAGACACACTGCTACACTGTAGCCATGTTTGGCTTCCCTCCCTTCTCATCTTCCTACTTATTCCAAGTTTCCCACCTTAGTTGTTCCAGTGTGTAGTCTCTCAGCTGTGCATCCATGTTGAGCAGTGACTTCTTTGTTGACTTATAGGTGATTATTTTGTTGAGATGTTAGGGGGAGAGGATAGACTCACCCTTATGCTGCCATTCTTCTGAAGTCACTCCTCAAAGGAGATCTAGTTAGGGCACCAACAGCATCCTATCTAATAAAGAGGTACTATGCAAATTGACTATCACTTCAACACACAAGATGTCTCCCCCCAGGTGGTCAAAGATGGCCACCCCCAAATGGCCACAAGATGGCTGCCATAAGATGGCCAGCAGGGGAGGGCAGTTGTGGGTAGTCAGGCCAGTAGGGGAGAGCAGTTGGGGGAAACCAGGCCTGCAGGGGAGGGCAGTTGGGTGTAACCAGCCCTGCAAGGGAGGTCAGTTAGGGGTGACTGGGCCAGCAGGGGAGGGCATTTGGGAGATACAAGGCCTGCAGGGGAGGGCTGTTGGGGGTGACCAGACCTGCAGGGGAGGGCAGTTGGGGGAGACCAGGCCAGCAGGGGAGGGCAGTTAGGGGCAAGCAGGCTGGCAAAGGAGAACAGTTAGGGGTGACCAGGCTGGCAGGGGAGCAGTTAGATGTCAATCAAGCTGTCAGGGGAGTCGTTAGGTGTGTTGAGGCTGACAGACAGAAGTGGTTAGGGACAATCAGGCAGGCAGGCAGGCGAGCTGTTGTGAGCTAGCAGTCCTAGATTGGAAAGGGTTTAGGCTGGGCTGAGGGACACACACAAGCCCCCCTCTTCTCCCTGCACCTGTGCATGAATTTCATGCACTGAGCCTCTAGTCTACTGTAACTTATTTGCAGGGAATTAAAATTCCTTTTGGTTTCACATCTGCATATGGGCATTTAACAGATACATTCCAAATAAAAGGCAGTTACTGAACATAATTCAAGTCAAGTATTTGAGAGCCTATTATTTAAGCTGAACAATAATAGATAATGTGGAAAATATTAAAAAGAATGGATCATTATTCTGGCTCTTGAAAAGCTCACAGTTTTGTTGGCATGATGAATACTATGTATACAATATAAAATATCAAAAATAAGATATGATTATGTGTTACATTAATGGTGCACCCAGCTGGTATTAAAGACAGATTCCTTACATGATCAGAATAGATTTGTCTTGAATAAAGATCCAAAGAGCTGGGACACTCCATAGCAGGGACCTGTTGGCCATTATGGTGGGCAGGTGTAAGCAAAAGCACCATTCAAGAGAATGAGACTTGAGTTGAGCCCACAAAGACTGGTGAAAAAGAATGTGGCGGGCCCTAACCCGTTTGGCTCGGTGGATAGAGCATCAGCCTGTGGACTAAAGGGTCCCAGGTTCAATTCCGGTCAAGGGCATATACCATGGTTGTAGGTGCATCCCCAGTGGGGGGTGTGCAGTAGGTAGCTGATCGATGTTTCTCTTTCATCAATGTTTCTAACTCTCTACCCCTCTCCCTCCCTCTCTGTAAAAAATCAATTAAAAAAAAGAATGTGGCAGTTCTTTGCTGGAGGAGGGGTTTACAGGATAAAAACCTGAATAAACTCTCTGGGGCAGTATGCACAGTAAATGTTGTGAGGGAGCATTGAAAAGCATGGCTTAGCAGAATAGAGGATTTGTGTTACAAGGTAGTGGAGAGTATCGCAAGATAGGTGGCACTGAACTGCAAAAAAAAGTAGATAATCAGGCAGAGGAATCTGAATTCATTTTTTAGTCAACTGTTAGCTACTGAACATCCTTGAGCATGGAAGTAGCCTAATTAAATAATGGTTTAGGAAGGGTCATCTTGACAACATGAAGAAGTTATTAGAGCTGTCTTTAATAAATGCACAATTTTTAAATTTAATGAACAGGCTTTGTCAATAATTACTTTATTTAAATTCTTTATGTTAATGACTTGTATTTGGAATACAGTTACCTAACTCAGATCTTCTGCTTGGTTACATTCAGGTTTTCAGAAACATCTGTGTAGGTCATTGGGTAGCCTTAATTTTCTTTTAAAAGGTGTCATTAAGTGATGAGAAAGAAAATACTCATTCAAAACTTTCAGTTTGCCTTTCAAACGAAAGTCCAGGGATAATTATTTATAATCACTCCTATGTGTGATATGTGACAGTTTCATGAGTCATCATCTAGATTTTAACCACCCATGTGCAAAAAAGCACAACAGAATTCCACACAGGCCATTTGGGAAAACATTCAGAGAAATAGTCTGCCTTTTTTAATTGACTTCCTGTGTATAAATATGAATCCTAACAGCTCAAGGACACTTTCTATTGGACTACATTCAATAAACAGCCTGTACTGAGCACCCATTATATGCAGAAACACTTAAAGGGGGACTGGTTACAAAACAAAGAAAATGTTTATTCCTTTGTGGATGGTGTGGTGTAAAGCAGGCAATGGAGTGTTTGAAAAACCTATGAGAATATTTGTAAAGCAATATTTAAAAGAGGATAGATAAGATATAAACTGAGAGCCAATACCAAAGGGCTAGGAAAAATCACAAAATAGGTTCCAGACATGAGGGAGTCACAAGACTACAATTCTCTGACCTGAGCCATTCTTCTCTCACATCAATGTGTGTTAATCAGTGTTTTCCTTGCTGCCCAGCATTTTCAGTTGCTGAAGAATATATAATCAAATTTGAAAATATCCAATCTTTTATGTTTTAAAATGTTTTTATTTTTATTTTTTTAGAGAGAGGAAGGAATAGGGAGAGAGAGAGATAGAAACATTGATAAGAGAGAAACTTCATAGATAGGCTGTTACCTGCATGCCCCCACCTGGGATTGAGCCCAAAACCCTGGCATGTGGCCTGACTGGGAATCGAACCATGACCTCCTATTAATAGGTTGATGTTCAACCACTGACCCACACCAGCCAGGCAAAAATATCCATTTTATTAATGTGATTCCTCAATGGTAAATCATCACAACTTTCTGGAAGAGTAAAAATTTTTCGTAAGTGAGGTATTTGATATAGGATGTTTTATCAGAATTGAATCTCTGTTCCTCATGCCAGTGTGTCTATTACTCTGTGCCAATGAAGGGATTAACTTGGCCCTGAACTTCAAGAAAACCCATATCTTTTTAACTTACAAATAGAAGTTCTTGGACTAAGGTCCGGATACATTCCAGAAAACCAGATAGGAGCTGGGATTCCAACATGATGGATAGGGTGGCAGAGCTGGCAGCTACTTAGTTAGATTAATCTTAACTGGAATTGGTAACTACATACTCAAATGGGCTAAGGAGCAAGAGTATATAATCCAAGTGGAACACAGGGGTTTAGGGAATGACTGGATCAGAGTTGTCTAGAAAACAACGCTGATATGTGGTGAGAAAATTGTGATTCCTAATGGGGGGAACTAAAATGTCAATATGGCAGAGATTAAGTCACATAGATTTATGGTTTGAGTTAAATGGGATAAAATATGTTGAATATCTGACCCAGTGCCATATAATGCACACTCAATATAAGGAACCTGGAATTGCTTACTATTGCTACTGCTTCCCTTAAATAGAGACATAATCTGTGATTTAATTTATTCTTATCAGAAAGTGAGGTTTCAGTGTATATTTGCTCTTAACTATTCTGGTGGCTTTCAGTTTTGTCAGTTTTCACTTTTGCTCTCAAACTTTGCTGTCTCTATTTTAGTGAAGTTGGCTGTCTTGTATTGTTTATAAGACAGGCTGAAAAAATCCCATAATACCATATTATTTTTTAGAACTATGTGTGACAAGCCACTTTTGTTCACTTCAGCACTTCTCACAACTTAAAAAAATACTGAAAAACTGGTTATCTTTCAGGTAACTGAGAAAACACTTATTTGGCTTCTGGAGGTTAGAACTCCTGCCCCCAACGTGGTCTCATATATATTTGACAAGTCAGTTCTTTATAGAGTGGTTGAAAGGTCCTAGGTCTCCCTAGTGGTAAAATAAAGTCAGGCAGTTTGAGACTTATAGGTTAGGAATTAAGATGTCATACATGTGGGTAGTAGCGTGTTGAGAAATGACATTATCCTTTTTGTGTATAAATTTTCATTGTCCTTTCTTCATGCTTCAAGAGCTAGAGGGGAATGTATTATAAAGATGTACCAGATCACAACAGGTTAGTAAATCTCAACATTTTTCAGTTCACAGATATAAAAAGTTATATCCCAAATCTGGCCCTCCACAAAAAAAGTCCTGCCTCCCCCTCTCCCCAATTAGTAGAAAACTGGGACCACTTTTATGAGAGCTAAATAAAGTGAGACTTTAAAAAAAATAAATGTTGCTATCACATTTTATTGCTGGAAATGAATATTGCTTGGCCCTATTACATAATTAAAACTAGAGGCCAGGTGCATGGACTCATGCTCCAGTGGGGTCCCTCAGCCTGGCCTGCAGGGATCAGACCTAAACCGGCTCTCTGACATCCCCTGAGGAGTCCCAGATTGTGAGAGGGAGGTTCTCAGGCGACGCATCCTGAAATTGGGCTCCCTCCACTTTGGTTCCAGGTATATCACCCGAGAACTGCTGCTGCCAAATGACTAGAGCTCAGCAGCTCTTGTGTTGAGCATTTGTCACCTGGTGGTTGGTGTGCATCCTAGCTACTGGCTGTCAGCTGTTGGTGAGTTGCTTAGGCATATCTAATCTAATAAAAGAGTAACATGCAAATTAACCATCACTCCGAGACACCTAAGCCACACCCACCATTCAAGCCACACCCACCGGCCAATAAGAGCTACTGTATGCAAATTAATCTAGCCAAGATGGCGGCTGGCAGCCACAGAGCTAGAGCAAACAGGAGGCTTTTGTTTGGAGGAAACTGCCTGCCTCAGCCAGCTGGGCCTCTGCTTAAGGCAACATAGTTTCAATTATAGAAGCCATGGAGCTGAAGCAAACAGGAGTCTTTGTTGCCTGCCTAGGCCTAGGCTCACAGCAACAAAGTTTCAATTACAGAAGATAAATAAAACCCAGAAACCTGATTCCAGCCATTCTCACTGGGACGTTGGGTCAATTGGAGCTGTGGGCAGCCTGAAAACAGCCCTCAGCCCCTCACCCAGGCACCCCAGTAAGGACCCAAACCCTGAAGGGGATGTGGCCAGGCTGGCCACACCCTCATGGGGTGAGGGTTCCCACTGGGGTACTTGGCCAGCCTGCAAACAGCCATCAGCCCGTCACCCAAGCTGGCCAGGCATGCCAGCAGGTGGACATCCCCCAAGGGCTCCCAGACTGCAAGAGGGCACAGGCTGGGTTGAGGGACCCTCTGCGTGCACAAATTTTTGTGCACCAGGCACCTAGTATCTCTCTCTCTCTCTCTCTCTCTCTCTCTCTCTCTCTCTCTCTCTCTCTCTCTCTCTCTCTCTCTCTCTCTCTCTCTCTCTCTCTCTCTCTCT